>JABWIB010005681.1:6393-16413 GCA_016617825.1 Platyplectrum ornatum
AAAAATCAGACAATGTCATTTTCTGGATTTTTTTTCCTCATTTTGTCTCTCATAGTTGAGGTATACCTATGATGAAAATTACAGGCCTCTCTCATCTTTTTAAGTGGGAGAACTTGCACAATTGGTGGCTGACTAAATACTTTTTTGTCCCACTGTATATATATATATATATATATATATATATAGTTATCTAATGTATATCTATATTCAACTTTAATCTTATATTTAATCATAAAAAACTATAAACTCCCATTCACTATTATTTCAAATATCCATACCACCGCTTCTCTCACTTTCACCATTCTACCACAGTGGATACAGTGTTAGGTGGAAGGATAGCATATTCTTGTTAAACAGTCTTCTACTANAGTAATCTCTTCAACTGAACTTGTCTGTCCCTAAGTTCAAGATGTTGACAGGTTAAGGTTATAATGAAACAAGTGAAGAAGATCTAGGCTGAGCCGAGAGCTGAGAAAATCAGTGATTACTCTATTACTGGTGCATTACTAAATGGCGGAAAGAAAGAACAGCAATGAAATCTGTAGGAAAAACCTGTGGGCATATATGATAAATGCACGGCATATGTAAAAACTGATCTTAAAAAAATTACAAAAATAGATTTTATGTTGATGTGCCAGAGATATGACATACCCCTGTATACACTACCACTGTTTTCACCGAATAATACAAATAGCATTCTGGGAATTTCCATATTTAATAGATTATGATGATTTAATAGAAATGATGTAAACCTATTTCAAAATGTGTACAATTTGTATTTCATACTTTTATGACTTGATTAAACAGTAAGTTCATCTCCTTACTTCTGTGGCCCTGTTGTTAATGCCATTCGCCAGGGTGTCAATACCATATCTGCAAGAATAAATATTTGAACCCCAGTCATACAGATGCCAGTACATCAACTATAGATGCTCCAGTGGTCACCTGTATTTTGTTTTATTCTCCACCCCATATTCAATATTTATTTATTCATATATTCATTTGCATTACCTGCTGTCCCACATACTAGTTGTTTTTCAACATGCTTCTGTTTCTCTCTCCCCTATTGCCTTATTTTCTTATTTTTATGACATTATTTACATTTTGGCCACATGTATCAGGCTGTGCACAAAGACTAGACACCAGCAAAACATATATTGGTATAAATAAATGAATACCATTTTAAGGTAAAATGAAATACTTGATTATCATAAGAGACCGCTCTATGGATGCTCTAGAAGCACCAATATTCCTTCTTCGCATACCATGAGAATGTATTTTTATAATATTTTTCATATTATAAGTATATCCTAAGTATCCCAAGTCACTTTCAAAAATGGTGCCTATGTTATTAATTTAAAATAGTTAAACTCAATCCCCTTAAACAAAGAGTGGTTAGCCAAATACANACCAGTCGAACTTATGGATTTCCAGGTTTGGTGAGATTTCTCCAGTTTTAAGCTATGGCCATGCTGTTAGAACATGCTAAGACTTGTAGTTTCATCACATCTGGAAAGGTGCAGATTAGACAGATGTGTATTGAAGTGCTAGTCCTAGCATGCTTTGGCTACATAGAAACCTGCCAAGGCATGCTGGGACTTGTAGTTTGACAACACTTTGAGAGCCACAGGTTGCCCTGCACTAAATGATGTATGTAATAGGTCATATTTCCTAATGCATGCTCAACAATAGGGCAACAATAGTTGTTTTAAATGAATGGGTTTTATTTTTCTATACTTGTGGTAGAAGTGTTGACTGTAATGGATAAGAGATTGGTTCAGTTGATGTCCTCTTTATCCACCTTAAGTTACCGTACTCTTAGCAATTACCTGGCCGGGAGCAAAGTACCTCTGAGAATCGACCTAGAGAGCTCGAGGCTATGTAGCTTCTTTAGAAATCCCTGGTTCAAAGTATCAAGAGAGCAAATTTCACTGTAGTTTTACTTAAATTATGATGTTGCTGGAAATCTTCCACTGACACATCCAAAAATACTCTGCTGCGAAAAAAGCCAGTTATCCAATTTATATATATATATATATATATTTTTTTTTTAACTTGTAAAATATCACATCCTTTTTTCCCAGTGACATGGGTAGAAAACAAGACATGCTCATAATAAGAAGAAAGCTGTACATTTCAGCCTCAGAAATAGGAACTTGGCCAAGGTCACAAATCTGACACTGAGATATGAATCAGATCAGCTCACATCAAAGGCAGTGCCCTTTCCACTCCACTACTCTTCCAGCTTCTTCAGGCTAACTGTACTCTTGCATGCATAATGTTTCTACTTCATTTGGATACAACTGCTATCCAGTTTCTACATTCCACTTTCATGATCATGTACACAGGTCATCATATGGTTCTTAATGATAGACAAATCCACTGTCAATCACTCATTATATACTCTGATCCTAATCCTTTGTCATGACTGGGGACTGGGAAGTCAATGTTTAACTATAGATCCAATCCAGACTCAGTCATTTTTTTAATTTATCATAAATAATGNCACTAAGTAGCCATATCTGGCAAAGGAAGACAAAGGTAATCGAACCTAATCAGTTACCTACACAAGGGTGTTTCCTACCCCATTCCACAAATTCAGGCCTACCCTAAGTACCTCATTTATTGTCCACCTTCTTCATGTCTTTCTATAATGTGAGCACAAATAAAGAGCTTTATTATGTGGCATGTACTTTAAGGCCTTGTACTTGGAATATGCCCCTTATTAGACCACTATATATTATATACACCCTTATGGTGGTTGCATATATACAGCCCTATTATGAGCAAAATGTGGGCTCAATGAAGGAGGAATAAATACTTTATTACCGGTCATACATTTAATGCAATGTAATAAAGCTCTTTATCAACTTATCACCCTAAATTCAAAATGAATGCCAGTCATTCAGTGCCCCTTTATGAGCACAATTATGGAGAACTGAAGCTTTATTTTGAGTCTTTATTTTTGCACATAACTTCCCTGTACACTTAATAATGGTAATCTGAATACACCTAGTTTATACATATATGTGTACACAAATAATTAACACCTATCTATATGATACAGGATTGTGGTTTTTTCATACCGGTTTCTCACAGCATGACAGGTGTGAGCAAAATAGTGGAGGGCTTTAAGCATTTACATACTATGTAAACATATATAATAAACGGTGCTATCCAGGCTTCTGTACAGGGTGGTTTGTAAGTCTTAAGGTATCATTCTCATAACTATTAACACACATATAACCCAACATCAAACACTTATTTTTTTTTACTCCCTCAAATTTCAATTATATTTTAGCGTTAATGGACGTTAAACCAAGAAACTCTTGTCATTATAAAGAAATAATTTTAATTTGTACATTGTTCAATCTACCATGTTGATTTTTTGTATGGTGAATTTTAGTTTTCAGGCGTTGCCAATCTGAGACAGATGAGATTCTACCATAGGACCAGCTATCATTGTTAATACATCTGCTTCACAGCACTAGTCACGAGTTGTTAATGGCTGATTTTGGTTCCCTTAGAACTTNATAATAAATAAATAATTTATGCTTTTGGAACTGTGAAACCAGAGTGGAACATACAATGCTATGATTTTATTTAGAACNTATAGATATATAGATATTAGTTGACTAATCAATAGTATTCAACAATTCTCAGTTTTGAGAATCTCAGTTAATCATTTTCATGTTGTATGAGATTTGTCATTGATTTCATACAAATACATGGGCCTTGTGCTTTTGGCTTAGTACGTAATATGGTTTTGTTTTTACCTTAAGGTCCACAAGCCTTCTTAACTTAGCCGCTAATTTGCTTCCTTACAAAGCAGAGATCAGTACATAAGTTTTTCCCTTCCTCTCTGGCATCCTTAGCATACCTATCCCTGCCTACAGTGCACCTACAGTGCATGGATTGGGCATGCTAATGACAAAACCCGACGCACATTACTAGTGACATCAATCATGCAGGAAATGACGCCCAACTTGNTTGATCCGATCCAATGTTCTTTATAGAATGAAGTGCTATTAAAAATAGTTCCTCCTGATAAATTAATATAGGTTTTGTTCTGTAAAAAGCCAACTGGTGTGTAATAAGGTCTATACATATTACCATATTTAGTATGGTAATGTTTGATGGGGCCCTTATTATTTTTTAACCTAGGGCCACACAAAGCCTTAGGCACACTCTGCTACCCATTGTCAGCAACCTGCCGGAGGTGTAAAGAATAAGAATGCCTGGATCTTGCCATTGTAATCTGCAGTATAGTCACATATAAATGTGTTTATGTTTAAAAATATGCAATAAACTGATTTTGTTCCCTGCTGTCAACTACCATCGTATTCATAAAATATGAAAAAAAAATTTTTTTTTTAATTTTTATATAAAAATATTTTTAAAAAACCCACTACAACCAAATAAATAAAGTTGTGCTTAAAGCTGTATCAATAAACCCTAAGTGTTTGATACTTTCCAGCTAGTATGGCAAAACATTTAACGGCATCTCCTCCTCTCCATGACATAAGTAAGAATAAGACAGGTTTGTAAGTAGAAGAAAAGCATACATTCCCTCTTTAGAAATAAGATGAAAATCTTGTTAATAGTCAAATGTCTGCGAACGTATTTTTTTAAGGTATGAAATCACAAGATTCAAGACAAGCAATGCAGCGAAGCTGTATGTACAAACACCTCACCATTTCAAACAGACTAGGTTTGTAGGGAAGAAAAAACTTTTTCCCTTTGATATCTGTTAGAAGGATAAAATGAAAGGGACAGTGATACATATTTTAAGGCCTATGAATTCACAATGGGACTTTAGAATAAAGAGATAAAACCTTTGAACTAAAGTAAGGTCCATCACTCTCTCACAAAACCCTATAAAAGAAATTGCGGTAGACAGGGGCACCAGCTGGTTTATGCCACTGTATATCCAATGACGCGACTCAGGCACGTTATTTCCAAGCTGTACCAATGCGCTGAGTATTGCTTGTCATTGCCTCCCGTTGGACCTGATCTCTTAGCCTGTATGGATGTTTTCTCTCAAATGCCCCTGTGAAAGCATCCACTCGTAAGCTTACATCTGAGTGTCTCTTTGTACTATCTCAAAGCCTATAGTGTAGAAGGCTGCATTAAGTTGATTAAAGTGGTATCATAGACAGTTACTTAGGCTCTTACNGTGCCCTTAGATTAAAGACAAAAAAATCTCCTTCACTCAAGATTTTTTTTGTAAAACTGCAACTTTGAAAGGGGTCAGCGGAAGACAAAGGGTCCGACNGAGGAGAAAAAAAGGCTTTTATTACAAATTATTTCTAATTGCTGCTTTCTTCCAAAAAGCAGCAGTTGCATTGACTGGAAAATAACAAGCAATTGACATTTCCCAATACAAAGCTTTTGGCAAATCTATATTCAGACCCCCTTCACTCCACTAGTAATTTTCAGATATACTTGGATGAAAATTGCTCTCTTTCTCGTGATACAGAATTACTCGAAATTGAAAAAGTGAAGTCAAATTGCTAGATATTCAGTGGTCTGTGTTCATTAGTAATGAAAGGAAATTGAGAGTGCATCAGTACTAAAATAATAGGTCAGCTCTTTTGTGTTTCTTAAGGGGATCATTCTTAGAAGAGATATTGCCACGGCAGGACGGCTGAAGCTAAAAAAAATGGCATGTATTAGTTTTTATTGTCTGAGGTTATTCATACAAACAGTCTCAANGTGGCGGTTATTTAAGACCTCCACATTACTGTCACCTTTATGCGGAGATGATGCAGCTGGCCAAGTGGAAGCGATAATTATTGCCAAAATTAATTCACATGAACTAATGATGGCTGCATAGATTTAGTTTCACGTGTTGGGAATAATCTTGACCTTTTTTGTTTTTATTTTTAGTGTTATTTATTTAACATTGATATGAGCACCTAAAACATATCTTTTGTATAAAAGAAAGAATATTTTCTAACTGTGTCTTACATCAGATGCGAATATCCTTNTTTCTATGTACATACAGCCTTATCAATTCCAAAATACTGTCTAAATGGAAGATCATTTTCATGACCATTTAGGACCATTCATAACACTGACAGTTGNCCAAATCTAGATCGTAGCAGAAGAAGCTGAGAGTCAGGCAACAAGGAGGGTATTTAGCATAGAAGGGAAAGGTTAGGGTTAGGCAGCAGTGAGGGAAAGGAATGTAGAAAGGAAGACTAGATTTAGGCAGCGGGAAGGGGATGGTGGGTAGAAGGGGAAGGTTAGGGTTAAGCAGCTGGGAGGGGTTGAAGTGTAGAAGCAGAAGGATAGGGTTAGGCAGAGGGGAGGGATGGATTGTAGAAGGGGAAGGCTAGGGTTAGTCTGCAGGGAGGGGAAGATTACAATCAGGCTTTGGTGAGAAGAAAGTTGGAGTGGAGCTGCGGGGAGTGGAGAGTTGGATTTAGGCTACTGGGAGTGGAGGATTGGGTTTAGGCTACAGGGAGGGTTGGGGTTAAGCTGTGAGGGATGGAGGGTTGGAATAATGGTAGTTGAGGGTTAGGGTAAGAATTAGAAGAAGGGTTATATTTTGGAAAACTGCGGAAAACTGAGTCGTCAAAGTCATTCTATTGACCAGCCATCTTTCAGTGCTTGTCTGCATTCTCTGTAATAATGACTGTGAGGGGCTGTAGAGTNACAGTTAGTAAATGATGCCTCCCATGTTTAAATTTGTTTGCATATTGGTAGGATAGGCCCATATATAAGAAGTCTGATAATATCTTGATATTCATTTAATAAGGGAATAAGGGTAGGTGATTTCTGCATGCCATACACAGAAATAGTCTGTGTGTCCATACAGCACAGTCCAAAATGAGGATTAAAGAAATGAATAAATACAATTATATACATTACAATAAAGTTCTATTTATCTATTTTAGTTTGTGGGTGTTTTATTGTCTATACTGTCCTCTCCTGTCCCATAGAGTACATTTCCCAATCATCCTCGGGAAGCTGATTGGGGACTGGAGCTTGTAAATAGCTGGTTGCTGGTTGTAGCGTGGTCTCCTCTGTCTTGTTGCTCCTGTGCTAATCCTTGTGCATTTGGATGTCTATTTCAGTGTTTATTGTCCTTTGGTTCTTCTCCAGTTTTCACTCTGCTTACCTTGCCCACAGCAATCCTGGTTATCCTCCTTCATTGTCTGTATCCCATGACGGTTGTGTTCCCTGTGTGCCCGGCAATGCAGCCTAGCTTACTTTCCTTTGGCCTACCTGTCTCTCTGTTCACTTCTCACACTTTTGTGTATTGTCATCCTCCTCCTATTCTTTTGGCAACTCTCCATGGTGTGTATTCCATCCTCCTCCTTGTGGTAGTTTTTATTTGTGTCTTGTACATCTGATCATACAGTAACACAGTGTTCAGTTACTTTCTCTGCATATTCTGCTTATTGCATATCCTGCTTTGGGGGAACAGGGCTTCCCCTTCTGAACGCTGGTCTCTGGTGCAGGCTTTGGTTGGAGGCACATCTTCTCCTGGTTCAATCCTATGTCTTTTATGTTATCCCTTTATTCTGGGATGTCTTTCTGAATCGGGCATGAATGTTGTAATGTAGTGGTTTCCACTAGGGATTAGCTACTTTCCTTTGTATAAGTGAGTCCCTTTATTTGGTCAACAATGTCTAATATTTGTGAACTAGAATATTAATCCTTGATCATCTTTAAACAATAACAACTTATTCAAGGATTTTCCAACAACGGAAATACATGTATTGCAGAATAAACCCTATTCTCAATTCTCATTGATAACTTTCACGTTTGATTTCTGGACTTGAAAGTATCTAGAGTTTCCTTCTAGGGGGGCTTGGTCTTCATAATGAAATCTGTAAGATAGCCATATATTCTATTCAAATGGTAATTATTTACAGATTTCNTGCTAAAACCAGCACAGGTTTATACAATATACAGGTAAAGCTTCTAAGCACAGTCAAGCAGAATGTATAGTATAAATAATGCAATTCTTCTGACAAACAGAACATAATGATATCCCTCACAAATCAATCAATAACGGGATTATGCTTTTTGAATCTAGGAATAACCTAATGCCTCAGGGAAATGAGATAAACTGATACAAAAGGATATTTGTTTTCCATAGGAAATGATCCTCTACACAAAGACCTACTTTTGCCAAATAACTAAACTGAAGAATGTTATATCTATATATGACTATCATTAAAAGAAATNGTAAAACTGATTTAGAATAATCAGCTTCCAGTGATATCATCCCAGGGGGTACAACCATCCCAGAAAAGCAGNTTTGCTGACTCTCCCTGAATTCTGGAAGACTCCTGAATTTCGGGCATTTTTCCTTGTATCCAGACTCANCCATCCAATGTAAAAGTATGGTTTATCACACATGGGCGGAGCTGCAGGATTGATTTGCATAAACCCGTATGCTGCTGTCTTTTTGGTTTCTCACGGGATGAATGACGCACTAATATTCACCATCATGGTTACAAGATCAATCAATAGCTGTCTAATTGCAATCTAATTAGATGACAGGCAGTATGTAAAACAATNATCTTTATTTTTTAAATTTCTCTTTATCCTTCCATCATATAACATGTAAAAACAAAATTCTAGTGCATTGCACCCTATCTCAAAGTGGGTCTTCGTGCATGTGTAGGAGAACCTGTTTGTGAAGTCCAGTCCACAGCCATCCTTATGTTGATGTCCTTTTCTATCTGGCCTTCCAGGATTTGCCTGTGATATTTTAGGTACATCATCTTTTACCTAGTTCTTTATTTTGATGTTTTATTGTATTGTTATTTTAAATATTATCTCTTTTTATATATGATATTTATTCTGTGATAAATATATTTTTGCTTTACATGTTATTTTCTCTCCCATTGGAGGTTACTAGATAAAGAACTGACTTAGAACATCTCCACTGCAATCAATGTGATTTGACCAAATGAAGGGTTTTTTATCCCGTTTGAACTGTGCAATGACCTTTTTACTTAGTTTGTTATCCTAGTTGAACTGTGCAAGGGTCTATTTTACGATACGNAAATACGTGATACGATCGCTTACTGTTTTTACTGTAATTCTGTTTTTTTGCATTTATTTATTTTTGTTAGCACTATACTCAGGGTGTGTCTAGGTTAAAAAAAAGATTTAGTCCCTGCAAGTGTCAAATGCAAAAGAGTGTCCTGGTAAATGCCATTGGGGTCCACGGCGCGGAATTCATAGGCAACCTGATGGAAGTTCCTGGCATGTTGAAGACTGTGGTGTCAGCTGTCTGGAAGCCTTTTGCAGTAACGACCTCACCTATGGTGCGTTTTGAACCCTTCAGGGTTTTTACAAAAGAAAAAGCATAAAGGCAATTCACTCAGCCACAACTATGGCCTAGCTCTAGCAGATGTGTAGGCTTTCATGTTACCACAACTCTTGCTGTACCNTTTAAACAAATTACTAAAACACTTATGTGAATTAGAAATATAACTAGCTGCCATACTAGTACAGCAGCTATGATTAGCTAAAGGCAAATGAAACAGAGGAAGGGAGCAGACAATCAGCAACATACAAAAGTGCAAAATAATCAGCAAGAACAAACAGTGCAAAGACTCAAGATGGAGATGTTCTGTAGAGATCCTTCAAAAACCTATTTTATGGGGTGCAGTGTGTTATATATGTATCATGGGTTGTCGTGTATCTGTTGTGGGGTATAATGTGTGTGTATATGGAATGTATGTTTATGGAGCGCTCGTGTGTATATTTGTATTTATGTATTGTATGTAATTATGTGTATGTATGTATTATAGGGCAGTGTGTATATTGAGTGGGTTCAGTGTGTGTGTATATATGAATAATGGGGTTGTGTGTATGTATATATATATATATGTATTAAGGGGTGCTGCGTGTGTGTATATATTATGTATTATTGTGGGGGGGTGTCTGTTATGGGGTGAAATCTGTAATGTATTAAGGTGTGGTGTATGTGTATCTGTTTTATGATTGTGGTGATTGTGTATTATGAGTTGCAATGTGTGTGTATAATAG
>JABWIB010005681.1:20434-31889 GCA_016617825.1 Platyplectrum ornatum
TTGTGAAATAGTTCTCATGGCAGAGCTAGACACACCCATGGGTGGAGCTATCCACAGGACACACCCCTTTGGTGGCACAAGTTACACCCCTTTTGTAAAGCGCTTGTGACAATCTCCCTGAAATCCATTTGCAAAAGTAGGCAACCCTAATATATCTACAAAATTACAATAAATATGTATCCATGCATAATCTAAGCATATTAAAATCTTTTTAGATATGTTTATACTCATAAATGATCTGCAATTATTAAATTTCAGTGCAAAACTGTAGGATTAAAACAACAGCACAAAAAGTTCTATAACTTTTCACTTGTGCTACGGAGATACACAATCTGTAGAGCCACAAACCTATTGGGGTCAGTTCAGAGCTTATTACCATGATTATTAGGTAGTGTGTGTCCACTANGTGATGTGCTCATTTACTGTATTGTTATGCTGGCCATCAGCAGCAATGCTTAATGTGTATAGCTGTTGCAATATAGTGAAATGTTTTTATGACTACGTTTTGTTCCTGTGATGAGAGAGCTTGTTCAAAATTGACTGTAATATTAAATTATAGTAGCTGTCATCTAGTGCTAAAGTACATCAGATATTTGAGGGAAATCATTATTGCAGTTTTGTAATTGGTCACCTGTCTAAGTAACACTACATGATGTGTAAATGCTCTCTCTGTGTTTATATACTATATTATAGAGTAATCACACATAGGGGGCAATAAAACACACATTTATACACCGGTTTCATGTTGAAAATGACCTCCAAGGGCTTCTCTTTAGTCATCCTGTAGAGTTTTCTTAATTGAAGAGGTCCAAGATATTTGTTTCCCAGTTGGACCTAATCCTATCTGGTATAACTCTGCAGGTCTAAACATGCAGACGTCTGAATTGTAATAACTGATTACAACCTTATGGACTTATTTCACACATTGGTACACTAAAGAGTTACTCGAATTCACATTCTCAATACATAGGAGTTATAGTAAGACAACAAATAAATATTCACACTGTTATTGTTGTTTTGTATCTCTGTTGTCTCCCTCTCAAACCAAACACTCACTATATATATATATATATATATATATATATATATATATATATATAAAAAAAACATACAGTATGTATGTGTTTAATAACATGTATGTTTATATAATGGAAATGGCGGTAATGCTTTGTGTGCTTATATGGTGGAATTTACTAAAATATTACTAGAACAAAATTAGTGTAAAAGAAAAAGTTATTTATATAATTTTTATTTCTCTAAACCAACGCAACACATATGCAACAATGCCATAATTTTTATGAAGCTTTGCAAATATATCAGCAATGGAGTTACTGTCATCAGCAGCTTTCCAGATTCTGACATTGATGTTGCTCCGGGTCCCGGGCACATGCCCAGTATGTCATTGCTCAGTATTGGGTATACTGCCAATACTGTCTGCAGTAGGTGGCCAATTATATGTGGACCACTTAATCACACTGTGCTTTTATCATACTAAGCCCTCCTTCATCACACTGATATCACTAGCTTTGCTAGCAGTGCTATGGGCCTTTTTGACAATGGACAACAGTCCCATTAGCCCTGTTCGTAATCCAGCCCTGTACGCAATATCATCCCAGCCTGTGTCAGTCCAAAATACTTCTAGTCCCCCAGTTTCCTGGAATAATATCAAGGATGAAAGGGATACATTACTATTTGCATCTCATCTGGATATAATAAAATAGCCTGCAGTTTTTCGCCATTAACATTAATGTGATTTTCATTTCTCTATGTAAAACAATGTTGCACATTTTGTGACTTTATGCAATGACTTGAGATCACAATAAACTGCGATATTCTGTGTATCAAGCATGTTAAAAAGAAAAAAACCCTGTTTTCAGAAGATAACTATTGTAAGGGTACTGTGGCAGGGGGTATCACAGCATGATTTGTTAATACATAGCTGTGAGAAATATCAGCTCCCAATTTACTAGTCATACACAATGGGCCAGTTGNAACTTGTACGCTGTTCCAATTTATCACAGCTCTTGTTTGGAGTCTTCACGAAACTGCCTTGTGAACACTGAGGAAAGAGCCCTTATGGATCCCATGAGTCAATCAAATGCTTTTACCTCCCGCTGAACCAAAATATCAGGTGTCTTAGTGTCTAATTATCAATAAAAAAAACCCTGATTTTTAAACCTGGTCAAGACACGCATCTCTTCTAATCCCGCATTAACAACTCATTGGGATCACCCTTTAGTTCTGTTGAAATCCACCAGGATCAATGAGTATTTTCTTCTTTTATTCAGTATTAACGTACCCTCTCGTAACGTCTATTGTTGTGAGCAGTCTGCAGAGGTGTATAGATCTAATTATCAAAGAATAGCGAAAAAAATAGCAAGAGGTCAGGGACAGTCTCATTAGGAGTTGTTAAGTCACACACTTATCTCAACATTGTCCCATAATTTGGGTCCCATAGGGACACTTATTTTCCAACAAGGTTTGCATAAACAATCAAGTGAAAGCCCAAGNCTCTGCTTATTAATAAATAATAAAATATATGTGTGGCAGCACAAAATAAGAAACACAAGATTTCCTTCTAAAAAGAGAAAATGCTGAAATACAGTTATTATATCTGATAATGTAACTGAGCTTGTCAAACGATATATCTGGCCAATCACCTTGCCTTGCAATGCAACCTAATATTATCAAGAAAGTCCATTTTATTTATGGAATTGTGTCATATTTGGGGGGATGTTTNGAACAACATTCCAGCTGATGCCTCACAGCTCTAAGGTTGTAAGTTCGATTACTNGATGGGACCTTTTCTGTGTGGAGTTTCTATGTTCTTCCCTTGTCAGCTTGGGTTCCNTCTGGGTGCTCTGGTTTGCTCCCACACCCCAAAAACATTCTAGTAGGTTAATAGGCAGCTGACTAAATTGTCCTAGTTGGTGTGTTTGTAACTGACCCTATGTGTTAATCACTACTACAATCTCCTTTAGAATGTGAGTTTGCAGACAGGGCCCCTCTTCCCCACCCATGCACACAACTCCAGACCATATGAAGAGATATTGCATGATTTTATATATTCATACAATCTTGATTTTTCTGCGATAAAAAGATTGCATGGCATTGCGTCCTAGAAATCTTTCATGAATGATATAATGCTATTGCTATCATGCCTCTAGTATCTTCTATTCATTTCCCGACCTTGGATTCTCTTTAGACTATGCCTCTGCCTTAACTTTTTGGCCTGATTGCTCGACTGCATACCGAAACCAAATGCCATTGACCATTGTTTATCCTTCATTCCTTCCTGCCATTGGACTCCTAGTAAGTTTCTGGACCATTTTACCCTTCATTTCATTGTCAAACATTTTACAGTGTCCCTGCAGTCTCCCATATGTCCCCCCACTATTAGATGGAAGAAAAGGGAGATCTAGGGGAGATTGCAGGGACACAGCAGTTATCTTTAGATGACGATAATTTTTCCCTCTGAGCGGTGTGTTAATCACCGCTCTAAGGGTTTATTTTAGGGCTTAGTCAATGGAGCCCTATGTTTTTGGCTTCTGCTGGAATATGATCTCTTTCAAGTGCTAATGTTTCCATTATATCCCAAGTACATCAGATCGGAATTGGAATGCTCTTCTCTGTCTCTGGCCGTATTTTGGTGTGGGGGGGTTTATTGTGTAATGTTTATTTATTATGCTAAATCTCCAATAATTATGATCTAAAGATTGTTCTTAAACAGTTTTATTAACACTGGATCAGCATCAGAGGCTTTGTTAGTGTCCTGTAGCTACTTACATGCTATAATTGTATACAGACTTTCTGACCGAGTCTAACTATTTATTCTATCTGTGATTTAAATAGTGCGAATGTTTTCTTATGGGTTCAATCCCCCAGTTGCAACCTGAACTGTCAGCACTGCGTATAAATGTATGAAGGCGTCACAATCTATTTCTCATGCACTGATGCATACTACTAGTAAAACAGGTTGTATTGGCAAAAGTGCAAAGCTTCAAAAGCTCGGAAAAACCCATGAAATATGCATTACAGTAACAAGGATTAATTCCTACCCATTTCTCAGAGAATATGTGTAAATGAGGTCTAAAATCATTATAAATATTTTAAAAGGAGCAAACACAAAATAACCAAAACCAGAACACCTATTTAAAGTATGAAGGCAGCAAGAATATGACTGAACGGATACTGAAGGAAAGACAGCCCCTTACCATAACAAGAGACGCTCAGTCAAGCTGGCAGCCTGTGACAGCAGCTTGTGTATGGTTACTCACTCACAACTGGGGGAGAGGGCACGGTGCCAGTTCAACCCCCTACCCAGACTGAGAACCAGATCGGTCTACTTCCTCCCCTGTTTTCATAGACAGAAAGGCAATATAAATATAGATAGAAAGACAATATAAATTTAGTCTATTACAGCATATCCGACACATAAATAACCATGTATACTTTGGTTAAAGTATTAAGTTGTACTGAAGCAATGTAAACAGTGCATTATGTGTCACCACAAGCAAACTTTGTAATTGTTTACTGGTAATGTTTGTTAATGTACAAGGAACAACTGTGACCTAAGTTTTGTCCTTCAGACAAATAATGACAATAGTTTGGAAGACTCAATACAGTGACTGATCTATACCGTCAGACCAAATCATGTCCACAATTCTCCGAAAGTAAAATAGCCCTCCATCCGTAAATCTAGGAGTAGGATAGAATACATTCTGACTGGTAATGTATGTAACAGACAAAATGCATGATATGGGGAAAATCACCCCAAAAGCAGTTTACACAAACGCTCAGGGTGAATAGACCCCCAATAATAACTTTTTCAAGTTGCTTATACAGATATTATATAAGTGCTATATTCGATAAAGCACACTATAGCTGCAAGTTTCTATATGCAGTTCTTTTTAATTAATCTTTGCAGACATATGTTTAATTCTTTATTGTTATGGCAATCAGATATATTTCTATAAATGAATTGTTGTGTGTTTTCAGCAAATAAAATATAAACTGTTCAGATTTATTATTTACCTTTTTACGTTTTTTTGTTATACTTTATTTCTTAATGAACATATCTTTTATATGATAAGGTTGCTCAGTATAGGCAGGTGATAATGAAGTACAAGGTACTAATTATCCTTTCACAAGAAAAAAAAGGAAAAAGTGAGTGGCAACTGCGAGTTGGCTTTATTAAGTAATTAGCCTACCTCAGCCTCAACAAATTAATAAATAAAAAGCAACCAGGGTCATGTTTAGGGATCAGACAGCCTCAAGATATTAATGTCCTCTTCCCACATGCACACACACCCACACATTTTTATATACTCAGCTTTATTTAAAGTAGTAGTGTTTGTAGTGCTGCTTGACTGTTTGGAGGCAAAATGAGATGCCACTATGCTCTGCCCCTGTTACTGATTCATATATCCATATCTTCGCTTAATTAAAAAAACATGTAATGACTTTTATGTTTTGAATCACAAATAAATGGATGTTTTTAAATAAGTATATATATATATATATATATATATATATATATATCTCACCACGATGAGGCACTCAAAGACTTGAAGACATAAACCATGATCCAACGTTTCAGTTTATTACTTTCATCAGGGACAACCAGTAATAAACTGAAACGTTGGATCATGGTTTATGTCTTCAAGTCTTTGAGTGCCTCATCGTGGTGAGAGATATATGAAGTACCTTTTTTGGAGGTCGGGTGAGAGCACCGAAGCACCTTTTTGATTATTTTTCCAAAGATTATTCTCATTGTTTTAACTGAGTGCCAGTATTCACGAAGTTTTTTTATATATATATATATATATGTCTGATATACCTAATGGGAAATCCAATGGCTGTTAGGCCATAAAGCTTTCTGGGTAGCACTTTTGTACCACTTTCGTGAGACATAATATATACACAAAAACCTAGACATATCCCCAGATGGATCCAATTTGTGTTTTATACATATGTGACACCCCCACCCATGATGTCAGGCATGCCACACAGACCTGAGATGATGGATAAGCCTGGGTTTCATGTGGAATTATGTAGAGCATTACCCTCACTATCACACCCAGCCCAACCCCAACCTGGCACCGACCGAGGGGAGGAGGGGAGGACAGGGAGACCCACCCCGCAACCACGACCCACTTTACCATTCCCTCCCTATCCCAATCAAGAGAAAGGGTTTGCAGAATACGATTTATTTAGTTTTTGTGGTTCCAAGAGGAAATCCTTGGCTCTGACGGGAATAAATCAAAATATTTCTTACAATTTGGAATGATCAATTAAACCATTACATTTTTGGGAACATAAAATCAACATGACACATAACTGCAATTATTAATAGACAAACATAGAACATCAAAAACAAAAGTCTTTCCAATCTTATGAGTGTAGCAATGGAGTGAGAGCATGATACTGCAGGTGTAACTCAGCAATCGTTCGACCCAGGCCACCACGCAGGGTGAAGGGATAAAGCACATTAGAAAGAGTCTCGGGCAAGATGGGGAAGGTGTTAACCTCAGGCGATGGTTCGTCCCTGGGATGAAGTGTCTCTGATGGAAGCGGTTCAGCTGTAGTCGATCTGTCTCCCCTTCCCAAGCAATAGCACAAGCGAAAGGGGGCTTAAAACTGCGATGAGTTGGCAATCCAGGGCAGAACACTCTCCTGGTAGATCACTGACTCTGTGAGTCTTCCTGGACTCAGCCAACGGGACGACAATGTCTGGTTCCCGGCTCCCGGCTTTAGAGGTTCATCCTAGACCTCAACCCCGATGCCCACGGGCAGACTTTCATCTGGACCGCCAACACAGGCGTATTTGCTGATGTCTTAATCCTCCTCCCAGTTCTTGGTGGGACAGTGAACTATAGGGGGCCTCAGGAGTACCAGCCATCGTCATCCCTCAGCTTTCATCATCTTGACAGGTTCTTCAGCTAGAGACACAGGGCTATAAAGGTGTACAGTTTCTACCTCCCACCCTGTGGGCCTGTCAGATGCCTCCCTCCAACTCATTGGTTTTGGGCAGCACCCATAGGGGAATGAACAAGACCCCCTCCAGGTCTTCCTCAGTCCTTCGCTTAGCCCACCACCTCTTCTCTGGTAAGGATTATAGCCCCTTCCATGATCAATTCCTTCTTAGTCTCCAACAAGTTGTTTACAGTCTTTCACCCCAAAACTCCATACACCCTCTATTGCGCATCTCATCTAGCAGAGTTCTTACTGAGGGAACCCCTTGTGATGCCGGGGTATCACACATATATATTACCTGTAGATGAGCTCCTCTCTGTTTACATGAAGAAATAAAATATTTTCTTGAAGTCGATTTTTGTTATTTTTTTCTGCTTTTTCAAACTGGACACAAATGGTATTCACTTGTCAGTTTTCAAAAGTTTAAGATGAGGTTCAAATAATGTGTCACATTCATGTTTCTGTACAGCACTGAAATCTTTTGATCATCTTCAAACCTTTATTTCGGAATATGATATCCAAAAAGGGACCTGTCTCACAGAAAAGGGATGACACCTTGGAAGATCATGCAATGCCCCTTACCCAAGACAATTCCCCTTTTCATGCAACGTACCTCAACCAAATGACTAGGTTCAAATGGACACTGCCCCTTACCTACTTTTAACAATGTAAAGTGTTCAATAAACAACAGTCTAATGGTTTGAATATATATGTTAAGCATAAGGTCACGGCGCTAAGTGCCAACATCCAAGGTAAAAGAGGGAACAGGACCGACAACCAATATGCCCAGCAGAGTAAGTACTGTAGGCGAGCACAGCACTGGAGACCACAGAAATGCTTAGAAGGATACAGATGGAATAATACCAGCTTTTATAATAGTGTGAGGGTAAGAAAAAACAGATAACAATAGTGAAGTATGTATGAACAAGTCAACTATTGTAATAATAAGTACACACTAGGTGCCAATAGAGGTACAAACCACCAAATGATTATAGTACGCAGGTAGGTGAAAAGAGAGTAGGTAGGTAAGAAGCAGGAAAGGAGGTCCAGGGAAAGTCAGGGACAGATAACAGGAACACAGGTCAGGAGCAATAAACAACAGCCAGAGAAACAATAAAAGCAGGTTATTAGCTTAAAGCCATAACCAACAGAGGCAATGTGCAGGTGTATTTACAGGAAGCCTTACCAATGAGGTGCAAAATAATGCAATGAATATGAATATGCCAATGAATATGCGAGAATCCCAGCAGCATTTTGACCAAATCTCGCACTGAATGCCACACCGCCATGAGCGATTACCTCCATTGACAAACTTAGAATTATGTTGTAGTCGGATTCTCATACTAAATGCTGCTGTGGCAGCACCTAACAATGTACTACCTAACTAATGCACCCCATTGACTCTGTGTATAACCTTTATTGAGTGGTCAAATCTGTGGTCGAAGTGGAAAATGGATATTTAGAAATGGCGGCATGGAAACACAGAATATAATGGAAGTCAATGGAGATTTGTAGTTTTCAATTACACTGGGAAATGTGTTGGTATAACATACCCCGAGGTTTTAAGATATTTAACTAAAAACTTCGTTCAAATAGGAAAAAATCACAGTGTATTTTATTTATTTGCATACTGGTTTTTCCTGTAATGACATCCTTTTTCAGCTCAGTTACCATGTCAATGATGTTTATTTCAATGATGTGGCAATAATAATAACAACACAGTAATAAATGTGTCCTAGCAATAATAAAAAAAACACACAAATAAAATGATGAATGGAAAAACAAAGCTGGTTTTAAATAATAATGGCTAAGACTACAAGGATGGTGAGCGGTAAAGCAGACATCATTATGCCTTTCCTACAAGTCCTATTGATTGTGTGCAGTGGATGTGCCCATCTTTGCAACCAGCTGTTCTCATCTGCAGAGAATTACGGGATTGTTTGGCGCTTGCTGCTAATAGTTTGGATTGAAGGCTGTTCCGTGGTAGTCAATATGCTGCCTCCCAGGGAGTTCTTACTGGATGGATAGATTCCTCCACAACTGAATGAAAATGCATTAACATACCAGCGGGAAAAAACAATAACAATAAAAGAGTGGCAGGCTATCATTATTAAGTGAGAAGGAATATGATTGATTTGTCAATTGTATTTTTCTTTTTTGATTATTAAATATCACTTGTATAGAGACTATTTTCGGTAAAACATAGAGCGTTTTTAAATATAATCACCATGGGTGTCCCTGGGAATGTATTAATATGTGCCAGCTGCAATGTTTTAAATTAAAAATGAACAGTAGTATTTGACAAATGTCTATAGCTTTATATTGATGGCCACAAAATCTTAAAATGCAAGGACTAACGTTCTGCTATTTATATTATGTATGCTTTATTTTATTGTGTGCATTAGTTTGCTTTTGATGTTACCTGATGTTTTGGTATTTTGTTTTATTGTATTCTGGTCTTATACTGCATGCATACTAAGCCATTTCTACAAAATAATCTGATCACCAGGTAAGTCGCATAGACCACACAGTATCCCATTATTGGGTGGGACCATTTTATTGGCGTATCAACCAATGGATCCAAGCAATATGCTTTTCAAAAATCAACTTATCCACTGCAAAGATCATGTAGTATATAGGGAGTAGCCAACTCTGGGGTGTTGACGTTCTTTTTTTGTGCGTTCTACCTTAGTAATAATATTTCGTTGACTGATGTAATAATTTCTTGTCTTTTCAAGCAACTAAGGATAAACTCTTTTAATAAAGGTAACGTCACAAGTTTGAAGGTGCCATGCACGTGAGAGTAGTGGTTTGGCTTGAACCAGTAGCTTCTGCATTTGTTGTCCTCTGCTCTGCTGACTGATATATTCTGGTTGCTGGCCAGCTCCTTGCTTCTAGTCTGTGTTCTAGCTCAGTTCATCTGTTCTCCTGATGTTCCAGTATATTCCAGCTCCACCTCTTGATGTCCTGTAAGAGTCTTTCCTGTTCCAGCGTTACTCAGAATGCAGCCATCTTTTGTCTCCAGCTTTCTTCTGTGTACCCAGATACCAGAGCTGCACACAAGCTGGATGGAGCTAAGGTAAAGTTGGGGGAGAATATGACATTGACACTGACACTGCATGCCACTCACCCACCACAGAGCTGACACAGGCATGATAGTGTTCTGTATAGGTTACAGCATGGCACAGGAGCTTTACATTATTAACCCTGCACATGTGGGAAACAGGGGCACAATAGAGACATATAGGGGAAAATCTATAGGAGCTGGACATAGAGACCAGACACAATGCAGTCCTATGGGGGTAATGATCCATCAGTGACATGAGTGACAGAAGCCTTTCACAGGGTTGACAGACAGACATACTGGGGGGGGGAGGCTTATACTCGAGTATATACGGTAATTCTACAACATTTTTAATAAAGTTTGCCTTAAACTAAATTTTCTGTGATTGGCAGACCTATGATTTCATTAACACAAAACAAACATGATGCCATGCTCTATATTATGTTCAGGATTCTGCTGGTAGTTTACACATTTCTGAGCTGTGAAATGTTAGATTTTCTATGGTATTCCACACAGAAAGATGTGCTGTTGTTTGGAATGCATCATACATTTTTTGGCAATAAATTATTAAATGACTTAATGGACAGTGCATTACAAAGAAAACTGGCAAATTACAGAATAATTTAACTGTTGCAAAGAAACACAGCAACTTGCCGGACGTAAAACACTCCATTTTGACACAAAATGCCCGAAGCTAAAGCAATTAAGCCTGTAAAGTATTGCTGTCTGACATGATGTGTATGTAAATTTGTCACTCATTGGCAAAGCGTTTGTAACAATCACAAGTAATGCTTGCAATAAGTGAATCCATGTGGCATAAAATGTTTTTTGCTAGAGGTATTCTAAAAAGAGGGGTTATGTATCATTTAGGCATATTATCATAATACAGATGGTGTTCTTCAGTGAGAAGGAGGAAAAACTTTGTTGGGTCCTGTATCCAATGCATTACATTTCCATTTTTTTTGTAATTAATAAAGTTATAAAGTTAAGTCATTTCTGCATCAATGCAATGTATAAAACGTAATAACTGATCATTCTATTTGCATCAGACATCAGGCACATAGTTTGTTATAAGTGGGTCGCAGTGTTCTAAATATATTAATTTATGCTAATTTACAGTTCCTCATAATTACAAGTTTTTCTTAAGACGTTATAAAACATATGATTGTGTCATAATTGTCATCACGAAGTAAACAAATGGTGTCCCAGCACCTGAAGATGACTCTGATATGGGGGGAAATTTACTAAAGGTCGAGTTTGAATTCTCGCCTGTAATGGTCGTGTTTTTGTGCGAGTTTCTGTTTTAAAGCGAGTTTAGTATTCACTGTAGGTCGTGTTTAGATAGACTCGCATTAGCCAAACTCGCACTTCCATGTGCGGCAAAAATTCGCAGTTGCGAGTTTTAACCAGGCAAAC
>JABWIB010005682.1:26035-41025 GCA_016617825.1 Platyplectrum ornatum
AGTAGTGGTATGAAAGTATAGAAGTAGTAGTACAGAAGTATAGTAGTAGTGGTACAGAAATATAGAAGTAGTGGTATGAAAGTATAGAAGTATTGGTACTGAAATATAGGAGTAGCAGTACAGAAGTATAGAAGTAGTAATACAGAAATATAGAAGTAGTGGTATCAAAGTATAGAAGTAGTTGTACAGAAATATAGAAGTAGTGGAATGAAAGTATAGAAGTATTGGTACTGAAATATAGGAGTAGCAGTACAGAAGTATAGAAGTATAGAATTAGTAATACAGAAATATAGAAGTAGTAGTATGAAAGTATAGAAGTAGTAGTACAGAAATATATAAGTATTGGTGAATTAGTGATGAAGTAGTGAGTGAAGTGGAAGTGATGGAATTGAGATGTAAAAATGGTAATACATGTAATTGTAGAAGTAATGGTATAGAAGTTGCATTAGGAAATAGCAATTGTAGTTTGCAAATGTAAAACTGGTGTTACGAAGATGTACAGGTGATTGTAAGGAAATGTAAAATTGACTGTAAAAAAAACGTAGTAGTGATGGTATGAAAATGTAAAAATTGACATATGAAAACTGCAACATGAAAACATAGAAGTGGAAATGTGTAGGATGTGATATTGAAATGTTGAAGTGACACTATAGAAATATAGGTAGCATTATAAATATGCAGAAGCAATTGTGACAATTAAGAAGTGATGGTATGAACATATAGAGGTGATGGTATGGAAATGTAAAAGTGGTCTTATGTATAGAAATATAGTAGTGATGGTATGGAAATATTATAAGAATTGGAATGGACACACAGAAGCTGCAACATGGAAATGTTACATTTCATAGTTTTACATTTATACCAGCAGGGTAATTGGTGGTATTAGTCACCCCAGTATACTGGACCTCTAACTAATGGGACATAACATTTCATGGACAACTTTTTTGTCAGTCTACAGATTAACAAATATGAAACATAGTAACTGTATCTAGTATACCAGTATTCATTGTGGGCCAGTATACACCATTATGGTATATCGGAACTTTCTTCCAACTAAGCATCACCACTTGTATAAATCATTTTGTATATATGTTCTCTTCCATCCTACCTCCTTCATACCCCTACTTATTAATACCGACTTCAAGGCATGTATTATACCATAAAGTACATTTATGATTTATTTCACCAATTCTAAAAAGACAGGGACATTTCCATACCAAATCCCTTTGACTTAGTGCATTTTATTTTTGGATTGACTGATTCAATAAATGTAATGTTATTACACAAAGCTAAATCTAGATCTCACACATACTTATTATTCTGTGCAGGGCATACAGCAAAGTGATTAAACAGTGCTTATTTTCATTATAACATAGGTGAAAGAGACCACGTGACCTTCCATTCTGATCTGCTAATTGTATATATTAAATGTGATTTTAATGAATTATAATAAATAAAATAATCTCTGGCATAACTGTGGTTTCCATTTGTAAACAGTAACAGAATAAAGTGCTTAGATATTTTTAGTTTTCATTTTAATGTCAGCATTGCTTCCCACACTTGATGAATCAAAAACCTAAATTGAATGAGGCACTTTCTGGCACCCTCTGGTTTCAGGACTAGCGGTGTCAGCTCTCTCAAATGAGCACTGACATCATTTTCTGCCTGACATTTCAAGACACCAGGTGGGAATGAAAAGAGCATCGGCAGTCAGAAAGTAACTAAGCGCCTTCTGGCAGGATGAAAAACATCTATTAAGCTCCCATAATTGTAGGCACGCTTATGTTATTTTTTATTTCCGTGCACTTAGAATATTTGGAAGTTTGGTTGCAACATAAATTATTATAGTCAGAATATATTGATTGTGTATATCATGCACTGAAGAATAGCAGTACCCCAAGTAGATGATTACATCCGTGCCATAAATAGGGTTTATGAAACCTAGTCAAAAAGTCAAAGTCGCCTTTCGTATAGTTTATACGTCATCTGTCCAAAAAAAACTACTCAAATAGCTTCAATTTTGACACATCTGTCCAAACTCTGATTGAATCTGATTGGTTGCTATGGGCAACATCCTCACTTTTCAATCTCACAGCTTGGTAAATTTAGGCCAAGCTCTCAGTTTCATTTTACGTACTAAAATGAAACTGAGCTTGAATCTGATTGGTTGCTATGGGCAACATCCCATCTTTTTTTAATCCCCCTGCAATTTCCCTGCTTAGTAAATGTAGGCCAGTGAGTTAATATACAACAGGAGAACATAAAGCTGCTTAAAATCTAATTTAGTTTGATTTTTGCATCATATGCAGTGGTCGAAATGGAAATTTTGAAGTGCTGGTATGACATTTAGAAGTGCAGGTATGGAAACCCAAAATTTAATAGAAGTTAATGGAGATTTAAAGATTTTCTATTACGTCAATGAGAGAAGTGGCGGTTTGGCAAACCCCCCGTATACACCCCCACTTCGAGCCCTGATCATATGCGTAGCAATGTTAGCAACATCAGCAAAAATAACATCACAAAGTAGAAAGAATGGAGAAGAAACATAAAACAAATGACAGGACAAATAAAAAAAGGCGCCAAGTAAAAGAACAATCAGCCAAACACAGGCAATGTAATGGTTAGCAATTATGAAGTACACATATATGGTTGGAGAAAAGGCAAATGCCCATTAAGGGCTGTGGAGTAGAAACCATTTATTATTCTTAAATAGTCTCAAGATATGGGTTCACAAGGTTTCAGGTAGGTGTTCAATGCATGGTCCTCATTTGTCTTACTGAAAAACGTATTCATCTCCATTAACTATTATTTTCTATGTTTCACTTCTAAATTTCTACTTTGGCCACTATTCGCAATTAAACANAAAAGTAAATTAAAATATGATGGGCAGACAGCCATTGATTTTATTAGCGTTAAACTAAAGTCAAATGAACAGGTCTTTGTAATAACTCTTTCCCACCAAGAACCCAGGTTCAGACCTGGGTTTGAACCCTGCATTTTTCCCAGGTTAAATATAAAAAATCCCTTTTCCACTGCAAGGTGAACCTGGGTTTTTTCCAGGGTAGACACCTTTTCCACTGCCAGACAGAACACCTGGGTCTAATCCAATGCACCATTGTACACAGCAATGCAGACCAGAATGCTCATTCAAACTGCAGTGACCTGGGTAAAAACTCATTTCTTGGGACCCTTTTCCACCAAACTAAACCTGGGTCTATGTGCATAAACCCGGGTTTTTTTGTCAGTGGAAAAGGGGTATTAGATACAGTTTACGGTNTTATTCCAGGTAAATGCAATATAACTTACTGTAAATGGGTTAACATAGAAAGTGCTTGAGTTAGAGTCAAAGTGACCTTGTCAAAACCGCTCACAGACTCCTGCCAGAAATGTAGTTTTCTACCGCAAGTCATNCCTAATGGAAAAGCTGTGTATGACCTCTGTAAATAATTAATATTGTCATGTTAGTGGTTATTATGCTATAAAAACAAGCCATATATCTAATATTAATCAGATTCTTAGCAATCTCTTTTCAGGTGCATTTATGTTTGAATCTACATACTACGAAAGGGGGTTTTTGAGTTTACAATGTGCAAGTCTATTACAGAGTTTTTACTGCTTGCAAGCAGCTTGATTTTCCCTTGGGGTGAACCATTTCAGCTTTCATTTAAGGTGTTGACTGAGATGAATGACTGGAAATTACTTCCAACTTTCAGCCCATCTAAAATGTCAAACAAACTTTAACCGGTTTGTATCTGGGGGATACCTTGCTGTAGGTTTTTAAAATAGCTTATTTGAGATCTACTATATGAAGTATCTAGGACATGTACTGTATTATAATATATAAGGAGAATCAGGCACATAGTGAATTTCTAACATGTGAGGTTAAAAAGGATCTGTCACTTTAGTAAATGTATTTTTTATAGGTTATTCTTGTGGTCACTATTATTTTACTACTGAAACATTTAATATGGATTTCTAGTGTTAGTTTAATGAAACTTATGTTATGACCTTGAATGACCTAATTCCAAAATAGTATACCTACAATGTCATTGTTTATTGTCACTGGACCATCGTAGGTGTTTGAACATGGCGTGATACCTGGTNGCTTATACTGTATATATTCACTTGTACTTAATGTAATTCTTTGACCCTTAACCTTCAAGACACAGTGCAGTGTAATGACAGAGAACCCAGACAAGCGCACGGCCAAACTTTCAGCTTCAGATGTGATTGCATTTGTCACTCTATACAAGTTACATTGATTGTTGTTGTTCTTTATTTTTTTTGGCAATGGGAAAATCAGACGTTTAATATCAAGGTATACACATGCCATTGGGGCTATTTATAGTTTATTCANAAGTCTCATGCTCCCCACTGCAATCCCTCCCGATTGGCCGTAACCCACAGTAGTTATCCCCCAATGCATTCCCCCATTTCTGCGGCCACTCAGGAGTTATACCCGACCGCTAGTCTCTTTTCAGCCACTATGGCTCTCAGTGTGAAATACCTCTGTATATTGTATCAGAGCAGCTCTCTNTTTAAGCACTATCCAATATAGATGTTATAGAGTCATACCTGACTACTGAGATACTACCCAGCTCGATGATAAATTTGGTCAGCAATCATGGCTTTGAACACACAATAAAGGTCTTGGATGGAAGGTTTTTCGCAGTCCCCATTATTCTTATTTAAAGTGGGATTCCAATATAGTATAATGAAGAGATCTGTTATGCAAATATGCACAAATGGCAGCATAATGAAGATAATAAAGAAGCAATAGTATGGTCAAGTGATACTATACATATCTCAATGTAATTAGAGGATTTGACGCGTTTCACCATATTAGTTTTTTGTTAATTAGGTTTGTAGAGCTTGATCTCTATATCCAGGGAATTAATCAACTGATCCACTGTTCAATGAAGCATGCCAGCAATCAGTCTATTAAATATCAGGACTGAGGGTCTTATTTGTATACATTATTTATTTTTGTATTTATTTTTTTAACATTGTGCATATATTTTTCATGGACTATGAATTAAATGTACCTACTAAATCATTTCAGGCTTATTTTTCAGGCATATTTATTGTAGTTTAGCTTTTATGGACCGGAGCCAGACTTAAGAGCCGATGTGACTGGCAACACAGGCCCCACCACACTATCCTAAATTCAGTGAATGCATGGGAAGACCAGTCCCCTCACATTAAAAACCTTTATGAAACCAGGACAGTACCTTAACTTTTACTTGTGCTTGAATTGTAATTGTGGATGATGCATAGCTTACTGTGAAATTACCATTACCATTACAATTTTTGCGCAGCCTATTTTAGACGCAAAGGGGGAAATTTACTACTAAGGTCTGGTTGACACACTTGCCTTTTTTAAATTGCGAGTGTTTGGAACATNGGAGACATATAAGTTTCAAAATTAACTAAGGTGTGAGTTTACTTCATACCTTAAACTCGCAGTTGAGTTTGGTAAACTCGCAGGTTAAAATAGATGTGCTTTTTGCAGGTNNGTTTGGTATCTCACANTTTTTAGCAAAGCACTAAAGAANTACATTGCCCAGAACCTCTTCTTAGNGTGCACACGCCTTATCATTCACAGGGGCTTTGATTGAATTACTATGATAGGTCCGGACATATAATAACTACAGGTTCTGTTAATACATGATTCACAGTGAGAATGAAACCTAAAACTTTACATTTAATAATATGGTTAAAATAAAATAATTAAAATTCACTTGTATATAATCAACTCCTAACTCTAATTGCCAAGGTGGCTGGGAAATATCATATATTGCACATATATATAAGAAGTACTGTCATGGGATAAAGTGATCAGTGCTACAACCTGTATCCCTAAATACAAAAAGTGCTCCATACAAGGAGATAAAGTGGTAATATTACAAAATTCACAGAAGAAAAATAAAGTGCCATATACAGTATGCAAAATAGTGTATACGTGCTAAATGCGATATAAAAACCAAAATTATTTAAAGAGAAAGTGGTGAAACCTCCCTAGTCTAGATAGATAGAGAGGAAAAGCTTACCCTAAATGTGCCTATCAACCNCAAGGTATCCGTCTTNACCCNTNACAGAAAGGAGCCTATCTATCCCTCCCTAAACTACAAGTGCCCATATAAACTACCCACAAAGATAGAGTCAATATATTATATATATAAGGGAGAACATCTCCTCACAATAAGCAAATTTCAATGAAAAAATCATATATAGCAAAACATAGTATCCAACTCAATACCAGACTGTAGCTTACAGTCTCCATATATTTTTTCCTCAGCCTCCAAAATCATACCAGGCAATCCAATGAATCAATATATATCACACCTTAACATAGGAGGTTATTAACAGAGCTGANATATATACAAGAATTAAAATAAAACAACAATGGGGCCACCGAGGTGCACCTGGATGGCCCCCATACCCGATACCTCTACACGTGTTTTGCCTGGCGCTTCAACTGGGAGTTTGGTATCTCTCTCTTGTGTGCAGTCAATGGTTAATTACAAACCATATAAAAAGGAGTATTTCTGTGCAGCACTTTCTTTTACTTGATCAGTACACAGTACACATGAAGAAGAAGCAGTGGATGACCATGACCAGTACCAGGTCCAGCCCAGATGGGGAATACCTTGTGCCCTGCGCAATTTTAGGGTACACACTCATGTACACAGAGATGGGGGTAAAATATAAAAAATAAACAAAAAATGACAAGACTGAAAACTGAAAGTCAAAACACCCCAAAAAAGACTACACACACAAGGACACAATTAGTTTCACACACACAGTCAGAAATCACTAAAAGCTACTCTCCAAACACCCAGCCCTCCGTACCTGACACCAGGGCCGCCATCAGGGGGGGGACAGCCGGGCCTACTGTCCCGGGCCCGGCTGTCCCCCATCCTTCCCTGGGAGCGGCTGGCCGTCATGACAAGGGCAAAACTCACTTAGACGCCAATAAAGGCGTCTAANGTGCCATATACAGTATGCAAAATAGTGTATACGTGCTAAATGCGATATAAAAACCAAAATTATTTAAAGAGAAAGTGGTGAAACCTCCCTAGTCTAGATAGATAGAGAGGAAAAGCTTACCCTAAATGTGCCTATCAACCNCAAGGTATCCGTCTTNACCCNTNACAGAAAGGAGCCTATCTATCCCTCCCTAAACTACAAGTGCCCATATAAACTACCCACAAAGATAGAGTCAATATATTATATATATAAGGGAGAACATCTCCTCACAATAAGCAAATTTCAATGAAAAAATCATATATAGCAAAACATAGTATCCAACTCAATACCAGACTGTAGCTTACAGTCTCCATATATTTTTTCCTCAGCCTCCAAAATCATACCAGGCAATCCAATGAATCAATATATATCACACCTTAACATAGGAGGTTATTAACAGAGCTGANATATATACAAGAATTAAAATAAAACAACAATGGGGCCACCGAGGTGCACCTGGATGGCCCCCATACCCGATACCTCTACACGTGTTTTGCCTGGCGCTTCAACTGGGAGTTTGGTATCTCTCTCTTGTGTGCAGTCAATGGTTAATTACAAACCATATAAAAAGGAGTATTTCTGTGCAGCACTTTCTTTTACTTGATCAGTACACAGTACACATGAAGAAGAAGCAGTGGATGACCATGACCAGTACCAGGTCCAGCCCAGATGGGGAATACCTTGTGCCCTGCGCAATTTTAGGGTACACACTCATGTACACAGAGATGGGGGTAAAATATAAAAAATAAACAAAAAATGACAAGACTGAAAACTGAAAGTCAAAACACCCCAAAAAAGACTACACACACAAGGACACAATTAGTTTCACACACACAGTCAGAAATCACTAAAAGCTACTCTCCAAACACCCAGCCCTCCGTACCTGACACCAGGGCCGCCATCAGGGGGGGGACAGCCGGGCCTACTGTCCCGGGCCCGGCTGTCCCCCATCCTTCCCTGGGAGCGGCTGGCCGTCATGACAAGGGCAAAACTCACTTAGACGCCAATAAAGGCGTCTAAGCGANCTATCNTCGGGTCCGGACAGACGCTGTGACGTTGTGACGTCGCAACGTCATGACGTCACGTGAGGGGGCCCGGGACTGACGGAGTTTGTATGTCCCGGGCCCNGGCAATGCTGATGGCGGCCCTGCCTGACACACTCCAAAAATACCGACTTTAATCTAAAAATAGGCAGTCTGTCACTTTTCCAGAATGGCTGCTAATGGCTGCGGGACTAAAAGTTTAAAAAAACCCATTCAAAATGAACTCGCAGATGCAAGTTTCATGTATGTACAGGCCAGTATAACACACGAGTTTGATGAAACTCGCCTCCCAAACTCGATCAAACTCGCACACGTGTATAACTCGTGGCTATAACACACCCCATAGTAAATTTTCAGACTCGCCCCACAACTGTAAGTTAAACTTGCCACGAGATTGAGCGGGTTGAACTCTTCATTCCATCTCAACCTTAGTAAATTTCCCCCCAAGTTGAAATTGCATGCAAAAATAAAACAATGTAAATAATAAAAAATAAAACAACAATGTTAAGTTGGACACTCACTTACACAATTATCACTACCAGCAGGAAGGGGTTCTGATTATTGCCACCACTCACTGCAGTGATAATCAGTGCTGAGGAGGGAGGAGAGGGAGGGTCTACAGAGGTTGACATGAGGCTCTTGCCTTTAATTGGCTGCAAGAGCCTCCTCTATATCTCTGCACTGATGGGTTGCTTAACGGTCGAACAGGGACAAGAACTCTATGGGCTGCTGGCAGTGCACCGGTGAATAGACATGTAACCCCAACATTAGATAAATTCCAACTGACGGTGGGTGGGTGTTTGGTAAAATAGGGGGTATATGTGTGTTTGGGGTGTAGGTACGGGGTCCAATAATTAGACTATGCCCAAACACTGCACAAATAAGCAATCAGGAATTCCAAAAGATCAGTTTATCATCCCAGAACATTTCTGTAATTTAGTCTGACTGATTATTGTTATTTATATTATTAATACCATTGGAACAAAACCACACACAATTTAATACAAATAAATTATATGGTATAATAGAAATAAATCCAATATAAAACCAATGGCAAAACCTTTGAGGCTGGTTTTGTAAACCAGCCTCAAATCTCACTGCAATCTCACCGCTTAGTAAATATACCCCTAGGCCTGTTGGATCCAGATCCATAAAGGAGTGTCATCGAGTGTATGCACGTTCACAAAATGCAGCGGGTTTCCAGAAGTCTTGATCCAGTCTATTATTTTCAGACTTTTTTTTTCTGCTTTGTTTTATTGGAGTAAAATATTAGCAAACACATAGTACATGACAATGAGAAAACGTGGCTTATATTTATAAGACAAGCAAACAATAAAATGAAAATGCAATTTCCTTTAGTGATCTTCATTAAACGAAAACATGGATGAGAGGCAGCATTTAAACTCATGATATGTTTTCCTATAATATCCTCAGCTGAAGGAAGAACAGTATTAATTCCCTTCTAAAATAAAAGAAGCATCATTTAAGAGAACTTGAGTTCTGTACCAAGCACAGAAAAGAAAACAAGTATAAATATGGGTTTTAATAGAAGAGGGCTGAATGTTAATAAATGATTGTCAGCTATGGATTAACTTTTTGGTTTGGGATTCCTTATTTAGGGATGATTCCACCCAGTCTATCCGAAATACATAAAGCTATTTATTATGGAACAGAGACAAAAAGGAGGCCTCCTCCTTAATCCACTTTTGGAGAATGCTCCTTCCCATTGCTGGAGAAGTCATGAACCATCATTTTCTAACACACTTGGACATACACTTGGAACCTTGACAATATCCAGTACGGCACATTCCAGAGAGAGAGAAGCTTCCTTCCAAAAAAGTTATGGGCTTTGTGCTAGATTGTTGAGGCAAAGTCAAATTCTTTTGAAACTAGATATTTGAACACAAGAGCAGAAAATGTATCTAAATCTAGAAAGAAGTAGTTTTAAGATTTATAAATGGTAGTTCGATATCAGTTTTATAAGTAAATATAGTAAATTTTGTTATCAAAATTCAAAAAAATTGGTGTATTTATAGGGATTTATATTATCATTTGCAAAAGGAATATGGGCAGATGGGCAGATGTCATATTCTTTCTTTGTTCCTAAAAAAAAGCTTGCGGAAAAATGTATCAAAGTGGACAATCCTCTCTGTAAACAAGAAGCATGGATGTTTATTAGAAGGGTTTACATTTCAAAGAGCATTAGAATTGTTAACATTGACAATTCTCTGTGGGTCTAAAGGTTTTACTGCACAGAACAGTGTTTCCAAACATGCCTTCTGGGATTCTTGCCACCCTTCAGGATCTTGTGTTTATATGACTCAGAGAACTTCTCGTACTTCTGACTAATAAAGAAGAATGGACAGAGGGGAATAATGGCATACTGAGCTGCCAGAATACAAATCAGCTTCATTGTAACAGTTGGGGTCTTAACCAGATAGTAAAGTAGCTTTTAATACATATTTTTTGTATTTTATTTCACCATGTCTATAACATATGGCTGAAAAAGTCATTCTTATCTTGAGTAAATGTATTTTTTTGTACATAATTTCAAGATCAACAGCATCAATTTCAGTTTTATATTGACCATGAACATACTAAAACGCTTCCAGATTCTAATACGGTTTTAAATTCCTTCTAACATTATCCATGTGGTGAATTATTTGCTTTTTGTGGAATATTTGCGCTTCTTATAAATAACCTTGCAGCATGGCTGCAATCAGAGCATGCAATGAGAGACCTATGTTTTTTCAGGAAATACATGTATTTCATTCTCTGGCCACTAGAGGCTGCCTGTCTATGTTCTACTCTCTCTCTCTCCTCCCCTTCCTGTTCCTTTATAACAAGCCAAGTTCCCTCAGAGGACAGGGACTGCTCTATCTGACTATTAGCTCAGGGTGCCTGCTCATTTACTTTTCCATTATCACCAAGGTAAGCTCTACGGGAAATCTCTTCCTATCGCTTATGCAGTTTTCATTTAATTGTCTAATGCAGGGTATCATGACCACAATGTCATCTCATGACTTATAGATGATGCAAGGGATTATCCCGACCATTGACCTAGTTCATTGTATACTTATTAATGCTCCTTGTTTACACCTATCACTTACACCTAACACTTAAGCAGGCCATACACTCTGCAATAAATTGTTCCAGTCGACCAGCTTTAATCAAGAGTGGGCAAAACCATGTTGAATTGCAGGGGAGTTAAATTTAATTAGTAGCAATCAGTATTACAGGTAAGGGATGATGTTTCCAGCCCAAGTCCAATAACAGTGTAACAGTAACGATGGTCAGTATCTGTGTGCAAAATTAAAAAATAAAGTATTCTCCCTGCATGCAAACACTAGCATTCATTCTACCTCACCTGCAATTCAACATGGTTTTACCCATTCTTGACTAAAGCTGGTTGATTGGAACAATTTATTGCATAGTGTATGGCCAGATGTACACCGGTATCTGTCACCAAGTTTTATTCAAACAATGCACATTTCTGGAGGCCTTCAGTTCCTCCTTTAAACTATACTTTACCAGAATTATAATAAGTCCAATATGACCTCTCCTGTTACAAGTATGTAGTGTTTATAAACCAAGCAAATCAGCACATGAATCTGTAAGAACACAGAGACAGGAACTTATTCATTGATATTTAATATAAAAATAAACACAATGCTTAAGTACAATAAGTGGTAACAGAAAGACACAATATGCAAACACTTTCTTATAAATAAAAGATAAGAATACACAAAACACACAGGTTCCTGGCCTTGGATTTGCAGAACAGTTTGGATCACCCCCTTACATGGGTAAGAGCCAATGATGTGACATATTTTGTATCTGCAGATTTAGTATTTAACTCTCAAATGCCCCTCTTGGACCCAACATTGTGATTGGAGACTGAGAGTGGCTGGTTAGACCAAGGTTATCAATTACATAGTTATCACTTCTGAACCAGTGGTATGTGTACCACTGGTGGTACTCAAAGTCCTGTCTGGTGGTACGCAGAGCAAATGGGTAAACAGCAAGTATTTGAAACATCAGTAACGCCAGGTAACAAAGAATAAATGAAATAAAATATGATGAGGAATAGATATTTGTCATATGTCATTACAAAAATCTAGAAAAATATATATGCGTAGCGGGCATGTATTGGCATGATAATATAGCAAATATGTATATATACAAGAGGGAGGAAAAATAGGTCCATGAAAATATGCAAAATAATGAATTCATCAATCTGCTAATAGTAGTAGTAGTGTAGTAGCTTTAGACTGGGGATCCCTTCTCTCCATAATCTGTGAAGGCCCCACCACCAGTAATTGCCCCTCCACTGCTATCCTCCACTGCCTCAGTCATTCAAAGCAGAATTTGCTGATTGGGAGTGACCTGCAATAATCGCACCATAACCTCCCCCCTACAGCTGTGCCTAAAATCAGGAGGGGCTAAAGACTGGCCATAACTCATGGCATTGGGGGGGAATAACCAGTGACAGGGGCCCATCGAAGATGATGGAGAGAGAGGGGCCCGGGGCACTCACCCCCTGTGTTTCTCCCATATATACCAGCTGTGTCTCTCATAAAGTCTCTCCATAACTGTCCAAAACATGGGAAATACAAGTCACAATTGTTGTGAACGTTGCTTAATATTTGGTTTTGTATAGGTGTAAGGTAATTGGGTTGGGTAGAGGGGGAGGGTTGCCTATTTTGGTAGTACTGTGCCCACAAATTCCCGGTGGCTGCCATGCTCGGGGGTTACTCACACAAATGATGACATTTGTAAATGCTAATAGGATGTAGAAACCGAAAATATTTACAGAAAAAAGATTCCAGCTAAGAAGCATTGAGATGTTATATGTTACATAATACATATTACAGTAATATAGAACCACATCAGAATAGAAAAATACATTATTTACATTGCTTTGACATTAATAAATAGAAAAGGTAGATACAACAGGAGGGGGGCATAGAAATGTATATAAATGTATATACATACACATGATTCCTGTGCGAGAATTATTCTTTGCAGGTAAAGCATGGTACAATGTCTTAACACGTATACTCATAGCTGATCTAATAAGACTAACTGGTTCTGGAGTTGACTGATAAAGTGTAATCTATTGCAAATTGTACGGTTTAATATTTTACCACCACAGTTACAACATATTTCCTATCCTTAGAGAAATTTTAATTATTTATACCCAGAAACAGATTATTTAGTAATTAAAATTAAGATGTATAATATTGTGCAAACCTCAGCAAAGACATTAATCTGCCAGACTATTCAATTTTTAATAAACACGCCATGGCTTACATAGATATCAATGCAAATCAGCCCTACTGAGGCAATTCTATTTTCTAACTTTACAGTAATGCAAACTATACAATTCTAAATGATAATTGATTTTCTGAAACTGCTTTGCTCAGCAATTACTACATTACAACATGATATGTAGCTTACAGTATTATCAATTAAAATATGCTTGCCTGGGAAGCAATTTATCCTTAAAATACAATCTTACCTTAAACATAGGAGTATTTCCCTACTGTGTATGTACATTAATTTGTGCTACACCACAGAAGTGCATTCTGCTCTGTATAGACAAACGTAATATGGCGGTATTTTTATTGCAATGTGCAGTATCCGATTAACAGGTCCAAGAGCAGTCAGACATTGTAATAATCTGGATCTTAAAATTATAAGGGATAGTTGGGTTCAGTACTCAGATGTGCAGCAACAAAACAAGGGAGTAAGACAGAAACAAAGCTAAGATTAAAGTCAATAAACAGAGAAAACAGGATGCAGCAGCAGGAGTAGCACAATAATGTGGCATAGGAGACAGGAACAGGCAAGGGACTATAGATATGATAAAATAGCTTTAGAAGACCAGGTAAACAGTGAGCGCTCTCTCTGTGTACTGATCCAATCTTGTGTACTGCAGCCATTGTTTGTTTGCACACGTCAAGAAAAGTTAAGGTCCTAGGACCAGATCCAAACTCACGTACTATTGAACTTACGAGTATGAGTGGGTAAACCCATGGCGAATTGCAGGGGGGGGGGGGTAAAATGAATATCAGTGTTTGCATGCAGGGTGAATACTTTATATACTGACCAGCGTTACTGTTACCCTGTTATTATACTTGGGCTGGAAACATGATCTCTCAACTCTAACACTGAAATACAGATGAAATTTACCTCCCCTTCAATTCAACATGGTTTTGCCCACTAACTCGCAAGTTCAATATTACGCAAGTCTTGACTGAGGATCTGTCATCACTTTATGGTTTTGGTTTCACATTTGCTGAAATAGAACTTTTTAATGCAGGGGCTTATATTTCTATAACATGAAAAACATTCAGATAAGAAAACTTAAAAGAAGTCGACTTGAATGGATACTTGGAGTTCAGGAGTTGTCATTATCGGAAATAGAAGAACAACATCCCGTACTCCCAGTTCCTTTGAGTGAGACGAATCAGTAGACCCTNTTTACTTCTGAGAATCAAGCAGAAATATTTAAACGGGTATTTAAACAACATTCGGAGAACCCATAAACCATGCCTCATTATTGAGACGAAAAGCCTAGANGGAACTATCCCCACACTGTATGGCTAAATACACTGTCGGAGCCATACAGTGTGGGGATAGAGACGTTCATCTGGAGAAGGNAGCAGTCCGAAGTTGCCTTGACACACTGTGCTGTAAAGGATCGTCACCCCAGCTTTGATGGTGTAGTAATGAGCCGATTAAATGTATTTTTACAAGAAACTGTTATGGTAATTGCAATAATTGAATACCTTGTAGTGTGTCTTTTTTAATACATAGTAAACTGTTAAGGAAGCTGTATTCTTTATAAAGGGAATATTAGAAATTATATAGTGTGTGTATATATATACATATATATATATATATATATATATA
>JABWIB010005683.1:5894-26568 GCA_016617825.1 Platyplectrum ornatum
CTTATAGTGTATGGCCAGCTTTACCTGGCTTTAGTTTTTTTGTTTTTTTTCACCTTGTCATTTTTTCACCTCCTCATTATGGGGTATTGTGTGTAGAATTTTGAGGGAAAAAAATAACTTACTCCATTGTGGAATAAATCTGTACATATAAATAAATCTGTACATGTATAACAACATAATAAAATGTGGAAAAAGTGAAGAGCTGTGAATAATTTCCTGATGCATTTTGGGTGTATATGGTGGTATGTCATACTGTCATTCTCACATTGATTTAAAACTATAAATCCCCATTCACTTCTATTATAGTATAAATAACATAGTATAAATAACATACAATGAAGCACCACCACACACACAAGTATAGATATCTCACACACAAGAAGAGAAGAATAGAATTGGACTTTGAACAAATACAGTATATGGCACTTACAAGGCACTGTGTAGGTGATTTACATTATTTTATGTGATATACCCTGTACACATGGTTTAATCGTCATTCCTTGTGGTTACTGGAAAATCTGTAAAGATTTATTTGATTGTGCGTTAGGGGTCTTACACCTGATTGCATTTGCATGAGCTAATCATGTATCCTGCACAAATTTGCTATCATTTGCATACATATGTAGGTTTGCACATTTGTAGTTTGCATGTGGATACCATAAAGGCTCAGGACACACTCAAGAGATGCAGCTTGCAATACATATATTAATTATAATACATAAAATGTACTTGTTATGGATGTGTACGCTTGATCATTATATACTGCATATGGTGAGGGAACCCGTTGGACAGAATGGAGGTGATCCAGACTTGTGCGTCTGGAAAACAGGAGGATATACAGGGAAAATGCAGATCTACGCATGTGGGTACCCTTTCAGCTGCTTCCACATCCGTTTGCTAGAATACCTATTTAAATATATATTTTTTTCTATTGATAAAAATCAGTTGTAGTAGCTATTGTAGTGGCTATTGATAAAAAATAAATATGGGTTTGTTCAGCTGTAAAAGCAAGCATTAAAAAACTAAGTTAAGTTAAATTAACTAACAATAGCCACATGTAGAAGCGGCATGCTGCTACTACGCCAGATTTTTTTATGAATAAAAAAACTACAATGAGCCAAAAGAGCTATAGAGGTCACAGTCTCTGTACCTCAACACGCACCACTGGATAGTGCTCCAGAAATACATGCAGACCAGTAAGCCTCCCGGTTTTCCATGAATTAGCAGTGATTTAATATAATCTGGAATGCTGTAGTGGTATACTGCTACGAACCTGAATTTATAAAAATACATTTAATAGCTATAAAAATTATTTTATATCTACAGACAGCAGCCATGTCTGGATCACAAGTAGTTACATCTATATCTCTCCTGAGCAGTGGTCAAAGTGGAAATTTAGAAGTGGTGGTATGGAAACACAGAATATAATATGAGTCAATGGAGATTTGTAATATTTCAATTATATCAATGGGAGAAGTTCCGGTATGGCATACCCCCGTATACCCCCCACTTCGAGCCCTGCTCGAGATCCGTTTACCTCTGGATTAGTCCCTGAATTGTGTAAAATGATGAAATCTCTGAGATCTGAGTTTTATTCCATTTAATGTATGTAGTACCTCAAATGACTTGATTGTACAATAATAGTTATTGTACTATTTGAAGAAAGTGAGAAATCAGATGTGCCTAATTCATAATGAAACAAAAGAGAATGGTCAGGCCCTACCTACTTCAAGGTTTGTCCCATCCACCCACCTATAAGCAATAGCGGCCCAAGACCGGGGCTGACGTTTTATAAAACTCCTTCATGATCACTATGTTCTTCAAGGGAAATCGTAAATAAATAAGTTTAGTGCAGTGTCCATTTACTGAACAGTTTTATTGCCTTTTTAAGAAAATGTCTTGTAAAATATAAATACAAAGGCAGGTGGCTTACTTACAAAGTTTAAACACAAGTCTCAAAACATTGCACACACATTTCAGGAAATGATTTTAGTTTATATACAATTCAGCTGAACTGCAACACTTTATCTTACAGCCGGAATATTTTACAAGAGAAAAAAAATAGCTCAAGTTCTTTTTTTTTGTTAAATTAGAGCATAAAACGTTTGTATATATTTATATATGTATAGAGGTGTGTGCACACATATGTATAAATGTATACATATATACAGACACAGGTATGCACACACTAAATTTAGGTGTGAAAACAAAAAGGTCAGGAAATCTTTTAAATTAGATTACAAAACTTCAAAACAAGTTTTCATGGAGATATATATATATATATATATTTATAATTTTATTTATATTACAAAATTTTGGATTATATCCAACAGTTACCAAAAAACAGGTAATTTTGTAAACATAAAAAAATGTCATGAAGTGCCTTTTTCCACATGACTTTTCGAATACGAATTATAAAGTATCTTTCGTGCCTTCAGTGCTTTGCAAAGTATTCAGAAAAAAAAATATATAATAATAAAATAAAGTGTTACAGGTAAAAACAAAATTTTATCTTCCAAATCAAATATGCACTGAAACTTTCAGGGCAATATAAATCTATTTTTCCATTTTCTGAAAAAAGAAAACAAAAACAAAAAAAGTCCCATCTAAGGATCTATAGATATATGTATTTTCTTTACAGTTGTATTTATAGAATAGTGTTCTCTCTTTACAGCACATATTCACAAAGTTATTATATTACACAATTTCATAATGGTCTGGCTTTCTAGCAGTTGGCATGAGGTGTGTCTTCTTCAGGGTTCAACAACTCAAGGGAGGATCCGAGTAATGTTTGCAGGTCACTTGTAAATTCCACCAGTTCAAGCATTTCTTTGCTGTCTGGACTGAAGCCTTCAAGATCGTCTGGTGAAGAAAAGAGCTGGCTTAATGATACTTGCTTGTAGAACTCCGCTTCAGAAATACTGACTATTTCAAGGTGAGGGTACTCGCTGCTAAAAGATTGNGAAGACATCTTTAGCCGCTTGGTCACGTCTGACAGAAGCATCCAGTTCCTGGGCCTAAACGATGGACGGGAGAAAAAGTAGAATCTTTGAATAAAAGAATTGCATTGTACTGCAGGTATATCATATGAATTTACATTGTATAACACCTTGTAATAAATACAACTCATAGAAATATTTCAAGCCATGGATCACAAAATATTAAACAAATAGACAAAATAGAGCTTGAGGGCAAAATAAATGAGTACCATAATAGTACAATAATATAACGTATGTCCTTTGACTTGTTCGTGTTTCAATGGTAACTTAATAAATGTACACTACTTTTATGTCTGACAACACTTCCTANTCCAGCAGTTTCCTGAAATAAAGTAGAAATTAATTCCTCAGCCGGACACTACCGCACAACTGTCCTGGTTACACTTCTAATAAATGNGCCCACTGATTCAGGAAGTAGGTGTGATATGTCTCAATACATGTGTGTTGGTAAAATTATGATGCCAGTTGCGACACCCNCAGACGTATAGCGTTGTCACAGGGTTCCCATGGATGAAGTCACATTCGGTAGAAATCCCATTTCCAATCTATAACCCAATGGCTCATAATAACAAGGCTAGTTTTGATTGAGGAAGCTAGTCAAGAATCTAGTGTATAATAAAACCTCCAGGGGCATCACGATTAGCACTTCAAATGAAAAGCAAATAATACAGCAAACAAGGCCTGGACAGTCAAAACAACACTGCTGTCCGATTTCTGGATACAATGCTGACAGTTCAAACAAATGCAGCAGTTATCCTGTGGCAGCAATTCCCAAGTTCCCATGGTAATAGCAAGGTCATTCAGCTGTCAGGGTTATATACTAGGAATCACAGCAATCAAGGCTTTCCTGTATTAAGGTGTAATTGCCAAGACTGATCTGTAATAAAGGTAACTGTACATTAATGATAGCAGGCAGAAGTAAATAACTCACCCCTTTGAGAACGATATCTGGACATTGTAGCAAGGTAAGAGAGGACTGTCTGAGAATTCAAATTCAAAAGCATCTATGTAGCCATCATCTTCATCATCGTCATCATCAGGACCAGGCGGATTTGCCAGGACATCAAATCCACATTCATCTTTTGAATCTGTGGTAAGAGAACATTAATAGGATTAAATAACGGAGAACAAAAGTGTCAAAATTAAAAACATACCGATTAAAACCGCACAAGCTACCAATATAACAGAGAAGAATGATTTCTAGTATGGACCTAATATGCTTAGGAAACCGTGCACGTTTTCTTCATTCAGTTTGGCACTAANATATCACTCCCATGCTACTTGTCTCTCAGAGTCCTTATTTATCTTGTGACAGGGGTGGGTATGCTATACANTATAGCACACAGGCTTATGCTTTGTGTGCATGTGACAGATGTACATACTGCAAATGATAAGAAGAGAAGGTTCTGCTCACCACAAACAGAGCTGCCATAGAAATCCCAAGACAGCGCAGGGTCTTCTTCGNTGCGTCCCTGTAGATCAGTTAAGTATTCTGTTGGGCAAAAGTAAATTTAACAGAAAATGAATAACTGACACATCAAGAGTTTCATTTCAATATCAAAACATCACATTCTTTATAACTCTGGATATTGACACAATGAGGGGGTTACGTTCTATGCTTCCACATATGAAACGTGCAGCACTGCTTACAGTCGCTTCATTCATCTGCTTTTGTTCTACGATCATCACAAGATTTCGTTTGGCTTATAGATCGTGATAATGGTGTCAAATATGAAGCTTACAATTCAGCATTTAACAGTCTAAACTGCCGTGATTTTGACAGCGGGGGCAAGGCGGTTGTTGTATGGCAACGCAGGAGCTATTAAACCTGCAGGTTAAGCCAGGTTTCAATCCAGTCCCTGGGATTTCTCATTATGCGACAGCTAAGATCATACTCTCGCTGCCTAATTTAGCTGTCTTTAGCATGGAGGAGAGAAGGAGGGGGGCAACAAGCTATCACATCCGCACAGCCAGGCTGCCAGCAACTGTCTCCTGCTGTCATATAATCGGAAAATGCCCTTGATAAGACTGAATGTGCGTGTATTTCTTACTTGGAGCAATGGATTTAAGAAAAGTATATTGATCTCTAGTCTGAAACAGAACTCTTATGTGAGCTTATGTAAANCACGCATGACACATGTATAGNACTGCAATGATATTGTGCATTCATNGATTGTTTAGCACCCCATGGAGATAATAAAAGAAATAAATAGATGTTTATACATTTGAACAAAAACGAATACTTTGTATATCATACTTCCTAAACAGCGCGCACACACACACACACACACACACACACACACTTGACTACTCAGTGGTTTATGGGGCTTCACAGATATCACCTTTGCTAAGCGAGTCCTTGTATCAGATTAAATAAGTCATCTTCAGAAACACTGAACTTACAGAATCACTAAAAACCCTGGATAGTTGATGTGTAAAATGTGTATAATGCAGCTGGGATAAAAAGAGGAGAGCAAAAGAAAAACTCACCAGTCAGGAAGGTTTCCATCATCTCGCTGTGTGTCATTTTGGCAATTGTTCTCCCAGAGTATGTTGCCAGAGTAGGATCAGCTCCATATGACAGTAATAAACGTACAATTTCTAAGTGATCATTCTCCACTGCATCATGGATAGGCCTGAGAAGAGTACAAAGAAACATTGCATGGGTGAGTGACATTGCATTTTTCAGGTGAGTACGGTTTGTGTCATTATGCCAATATATTGTTTTATCCGGGTCCCTTCCAGAAGATGCTCACCTGGTACCATCCTGTGCACTGCAATTGACATCTGCCCCATGTTCCAGGAGATGACGGACAATAGTCAGCCAGCCTCTTGCACAAGCCTCGTGCAATGCACAATACCCTGCATTATCTCGGTGGTTAACATCACATGATTTACTTTCCAGGCAATACAAGACAACTTCCTGCAAAGNAAATTGTAAACGTGTTAAGGTCTAGGTAATAAAAACAGAGCAAGTGAAAAAAAAACTACAATAAAATGTCAACTTCATNCTATCAATATATTAATATCAATACAGAAGCACAGACAGACTTAAAACTAATGTCACAAATGTCGTCAATAAACCACTTATTGATCCTAAAAAAAAAAAAACGTATCAGCCCCAGTCCTCTATATGGGCCTTCAAATAACTCGAAGCACTGGATCAAAGTGGGCTTGCATTTTCACTGGAGTCCAAGTATGCTGCCGTACTACTGGACACTTAAAACATATCTACCTGAGACTATGAAATGTACTTATATAAACTTTCTGACCAGTTTGTTTGNTTCAATGTACGATCAGCTTAAGTATTTGTTGTGGTTTAATTTAAGAGCTGCTACATTGATTTGCCCCTACAGATGTCTGGTATCATTAACANAGAAAATCCAATTCAGCCATCCAAATGTGTGTATAGATATAATCTGGATTACAACTGCATTCACTTNGGGTGCCCGACTGCAACCACCAACCGTGCCTATTTGCTTACAATTGGTTTGAATCTTATTAGATAGGCTTAGGTACGNGTGCGATTGTAAACTGCTTTTTACAGTAACCTAAAATTATCTCTGCTGAAGAAACCCATCGCTTCTCTACAGACACCATGAGCTTTGCAAAGTGTCTCGCGGCAACACAAGAGAAAACCCCCCAGCAGCAGCTGCATGCGAGGCGGGTGATTTGCATCCAAGGCAAAGCAGCAGTTGGACTGCACGTAAAAGTGTATTGCCATTTCTCAGAAGCGGTAAGATCCAGGAAACCAGCTCGACCAATCTATAAAGGTTAAGGAGACTGCTCAGAGACGCTGCGCATGTTGATTCACTGCCTGGCGTTCAAGCTTGTTATTAGTCAGCAGGCGGAGGGAAGGGTGAGGAATAGCTGGAGATCNTTTTAGTCATTTTAATACAAACCAAGCAGGTAGAGCGCACGCTAATCTGTGCTGTGAGCATACCTGACCTGAGGAGCTGGTAGCTAGGATACAGCATGAAGCCTTTTCATTTAGTTGAGGCAGCNCATATTAGACAAAAGTCAGAAGCAGCGAGCTAATGAGACGCTCGTCCAAGTAAAGGAAAGATACCTCTGTCACGTGTCAGGATCAGTTGCCCGCAACGGCATAGTACCAGCTCGGAGATCAGCTTTCTGACACGCATGAGGCCAAGCAAGCACGGTTCAGTAACTGTACAACCTATTCTGAATGGCAGCAGTAACTATAATGTTACAAGTCTGCAGAACAGCCTGGAAAAGCAGAGGTTCTGAAGAAGACCGCTCTGGCAATATGTGTGAAAATAGTTCACATAACTATTAAAGCTGTAAAGACTATATGAATGGATGGTGCTTCAATGTGCTGCCTACTAATGCACATTATCAATTTCCTGCTCTCACAAAAGCACAAACAAGACGACCCAAAACATTTGATACACAAATATGACACACTGGATACTCCGTGTTGCATCTGTCTAGCAGATTATAGTAAAGCAGAAATAATGTCGATGATCGCATCAGGGCATTTTGAAAACCACCACAGAATATTCTTGGTACTGAAGAAAATGTAGAGTACGGACATATTTCTCTGGAAACGAAAACCACTAGAGGGTTTCACAATTAGGTTTCAGGTTGTGAAAGTAGAAGTAAGAGGCTGTAATAGCGGTAAAATAAAAATAAGAATGTAGGAANACCTTCTCTTGCCGTAATGAACATGCTAGAAGAAACTGGAGCACCCAGTTACACATACACAGCTGCCAATCAATGTCATATTGTTTCTATATTGTNCAGGAGATGAGATATGATCACCTGATAATGGAAACAGCTGGAGACGCGTGTTCCTTTTATACAAATAGTTAACACTACACATGATCAGAACACTGCAAGTTACTTGGCTGGATGACAGTGTTAAGCCTACGCTAAGCTTCATGATGCCTAAAGCAACAAATCATCAGCCTTAGGCAAAATCAAGAGCAGGAGTGAACTGGGCGTGTTAAACAGGGGTCTCGGGAGAGTGCCTAAATAATGCAGCTATTTCACAAGATCATCGTCACCGATCACATGAGAAACAAGGTCTAGCAGCAATATCAGTGTGTACACTNCAATGACCACGTGGCATTGTCTCAAAGGACATTGAACTGTTTCATCTGTTAAATCTCCCTCATTTTTAATCTTGATAATGTGTTCGGGCCAATGGACGTACTCATCGGGANTTATATTCGGCGCTATATTTACTCACAATGAAAGCGGCCGTACAGACTAACAGTACAGCCTCACAATCAGCCATCACACATATATAGTACTCACTTCATATCCCAATCGTGCTGCTCGTTGTAAGAGAGTTTCGCCAGCATTTTTGTTGACGATGAGACGTCGTGCTTCAGGGGGCATTGGGCGGCTGGGTGTAATGTCCTGCAGAGGTGACATCTGTGATAAGGATGGCAGCAAAGGCATTTGTTCAGGCATTTTTATGGCAGCGTCATCGGGTGAAAACTCTATTTGCTTCCTGAACCCCCTTATGCTGACCTGAAAGATGAATAAAGAACATTGGAGATTCTAGTCTTACATAATAGGTTGTGATCATCCATAGGTCTTGATTTCAAACCATTATTAATCTAATATCATTACTAAGGTTTAATATTAATAATAATAATAATAATAATAATAATAATAATAATAAAAAACCTAAACTGTGGTTGATAAAAAATAGCTACATATAGTTTAATGTGAAATTATATATAACATTTAAGATACCAACAATGTAATAAACGATAAAGAAAAATAGGTTTTTAAAAATCTTGACATACAAATACAATACAAGATGTATTTGTAATAAAGCAACAAGGGCAGAGAAAATGAATGTACAGACCTAGCAGACATAATACAATGCAACGAAATGAATGACTTCAAGATGTCTACGCAGAAGCAGGAAATATTAGAAATCTATAAGCGGGTGACCTTTCGGTTGCTCTGCAATGTAGTTAGTGCAGAACCATCTATTAATCGTTTCAGCTGTGAAATGATGCCTGTCGCATAGAAAAATATGTTGCAGACCATTGGAATAATTTGCGGCCTTTACATTTCACCTTTTTGAAGACGGAGGAAAATTATACAGCACGTGTCCCAGCAGAACTGTGGGACAAAGAGCTTTCTCATAGATGACAGAGTGAAGGCCTGAAGCATAGCCATTGATGTAGAGTTCTAATCTAAGGACAGCTGATCAGTACACCCATACACTAACAAATACACACACACGCAGCATAAGGACANAAGACCAGTCACATACAGGGGCATTTTAACCTGGTAATTATGTGTCATTGATGTCGTTTGCTTTTAGCATATTGACACATTTCATATTTGTTTGGTTCATGATATGGCTACCTCCATGGTGCATGCATTATATTTATTGGCTACAATACACAAAATGTAGCAAGCACAGTGTTTGCCGGCTGAACTGGCAGAATGGGTTCAGTAAGTTCAACTATTTCATTGGCACATTTATTTAAAATATATACAAGTACCTCGAAATATTGATGAGCTTACCAATGTAAAGCAATGGAAAGTCACCTAGACAAATGATCATTCCAATGTGGATTCCTATTGGATGAATTGTTAACCTAGCTATGTTTTGGAGAATCAGTAACATAAATGCAATACTTTGTACAATATAAAAAGACACAGTACCTTTTCCTCTGCACAGACTATATCNATGCCGTCATCCCCGGCTAGCAGCAATCTCTTCCTCCTTTTCTCCTGAGGAGTCATGTGCTTTGTCTTGCACTGGCGTTTTCCAGAGGGCTTCTCGCACTCTGTGTAGTCCTCCAGCAAAGATGCAGCGTGAAGGCCCCCCTCTTCATCTGTGCATGCCACATAGGCCTTGCGGCCCTCTCTAATCTTCTGCTGCTTAGCTGCTAACCTAGGGGCTGGGGTGGGGTTTGTCTGAGCCTGACGTTTCCCGCTTGAGCAGCTGAGTGAAAAGCTTTTCGTATGCAGAGGCACGGGAATGTCTGGAGATGAAGGGACGAGTGAATCAGACACGGAGAGAAGAACGAGAAAAAAAAAAAACAAGAAAAATCCAAGTTAAATGCAGAACAGCTGNAAAATAGGAATTAAAGAAGGATTCTTATGAAATAGGCCTTCCCAGCTCAGCTAGTCCCATCACATTAATAATTAAACAGCAATTATCTAGCTTCCAAAGCATAAATACATATATATCAGATCAGCCTGGCTTCCCAACAGGCAGAGCCGTACCTTCGTCAGGACTGCAGTGTTTAGAATCCTCGAAGTCAGCAAGGCATTTGTTTTCCGGTCTAGCCTTGATGGCCTCTTCTCCCAAGATGCTCTGCTTAAATTCCGTGTCTGAGGCGTCCCGGGACTCAGGGGGGTCCTTTCTGCATAGCTGCCCCAGTTCTCGGAGGTGCTGTAAATGCCTTTGTTTTTTGGGGTGCAGTCCTGTTAGTTCGATGCAAACCTTCAAGTTAGTGACCTCATTGCAATGAGATTCTTCAAAGGCTTTGGTGGAAAGTTCTGTCAGTTCCCTTTCGGGCCAGTCATCTGAAAAGAGGTTTAATTGGTTACCATTCCCCTGTGATTAAATATCAGCTCAGATGAACAATGCTAAGAAATGCTCAAAACTTTCTTCACTAAAATGTACATATAATAGTAGAGAAAACTAAGAGAAGAGACTTAGAGCCTGATCCAAACCTGAACCAAAAAACCAGAACGCAAATACAGGAGGCATATACAAGTACATATGTAATGCATTAGTTAAGTTGTGGTGTGTTAGCNATTACTAGCTCCCTGGACATTGCANTGCTTGGTGGTTGGTGCAAAGGTTGCCGTAAACTGAGCATACTTATTTTTGCATTTTAGTATAATTACATAAGCACACCCTTACTACACATTCCCTCCNGCCCTCCCCTTATTGCACCTCTGAATGCGATCAGGTCTGGATTGCTGTAACTGCATGCACATATGTTCCAGGAAATAGCAGTGTAAAATGCAATACACTATTGCGCATACATTCAAGACTGGTTCAGGCCATTAAGAGTCTACAAAAGGTTGCTTAGATCTGGTTATGAAAAAGCTGCCAGCACAAGCACAAGTTAATGGTTCTTTTTTTAAAGCGTATGTAAACAAAAAATGCTAACAAAAAAAAGGAAGTGGTATCTGGTGTCCGTTATCTATTTAAATATGGGTTACAAAATCGCCCACTGGTCTCTGCATCTGCTGACATGACACCCAGGAAGTCTACTCACCGGTCTTTTTCCTTTTCACCCTGGCATCTTCCTGTGCTGCTTCTCCGCAGGTTAAACGTTGGTCAAGATCACCCGGCAAGGACTCGCAGGGGTGCTTTCTTTTCAGCCCTGTAAATTGCCCCTCTGAGCTTATATCTGTGGCCAGCTCGGGCTTCTCCTTCGCCGTTTTATAGAAAGCGAGTTTCTCTGCATGACAGTCCGAGCTGGAGACTTCATTTATCACATAGTGTAAATTAGAGCCGGTGCTTCTCACATCCCCTGTAACATAGAAAACGCAAGATTTCAATAATGAACTTCAAATGCATGAACATCACCACGTATCTTGGTATCATCTTGGTATCGGATATTAATAACACCTTGGGGTATATTTACTAAGTGGTGAGATTGCAGTGCGTTTGAGAAGTTGGGATGTTGCCCATAGCAACCAATCAGATTCAAGCTCACATTCTCCAGTGTGTAACATGAAACGGAGAGCTTGAATCTGANTGGTTGCTATGGGCAACATCCCAACTTTCCCATCTCACCGCTTAGTAAATTTAGGNCCATGTGTTTGAAGTTGCTCAGTTGGACATTACTACAAATTATGCTCAGTGTATTATACTAGTTTATTTTTGGTCTGCATTTATTAGCAACCACTTTTATTTCATCTGCTTTCGGTAAATGTACAGTACTAATTCCACGGCTTCCCTTACTATCGGGCTCCCTTTGCTTTCAGTTTAGCATATGGGAGAGTGTATGTGGCTTTCCAGCGCGCTCTGCACAGTAGACGTGCTATCTCAGCATTATCTTTTTCTTTTTTTTTTACTGGCAGAAGAAACTTTCCACTCGCATTCACCCCACCACATCACATACCAGAAACACAAAAGGGACATGATTGTTTCCACAATAACGGCAATTCATCTCACGATTTCTACATCGTATGCAGAGCGGCGCGTGAAAGCCAGTCTCTCTTGTTATAAGTGATTGCACTCTAGAAATTCCCTAACCTACCCAGGTTACGCATTTGTTCCATTTGCAGCAAGGAAAGAAAAAGAACAACCCCCGAGAAGTATTATGCATCTCGTGTTGCGCTGCAAATCAGTTTTGCCTGAATGAGAGCAGAAATGAGATCATATAACCTCCTATAGCTCCAAGTCACTCACTGGTGTCTCAGGATTTCTAAATTTGCCTTTCGCTTCATTATCTTCCAGCACACGGCGGCCACGTGACCTGCACAGATGTAATACTTGCACGCCAGTTGCTTAGATCATTCCATCATTTGATCTGAGAATCATATGACTCAGGCGGCACACGCATCCCATAATCTCTCGCTTTCGTCCTGGGGAACGGCTGCACAGAGGCATCTCCATAGCAACATTTACAAGTCTCCTGGACGACCAGGGCGGCTTCGCTGCCGCTCTTATATCGGCTCCGGGTTCTCAAAGTGGATAAAAGACTGAAAGCACTTAATGGCGATGGCCGGGTTAATTTTTCTTCTATTTGGGAAGGTGGATACATTAACGCACCAGGGAAGACGCACTATATTAACTCAATGTAATTAGAATAATATGTTATTGGAACTGGAGGAGCTGCTGGTAGAGTGTAACTATAATGGACATCCAAAGGCACGAAAACGCTTTCCATGCCAAGCCTGTGCGGATTAAGACGCTCCCTGCCAACCCTGGGACAATGATGATGAGAACAATGTAGCAATTGTTTCCATATTAGGGATCCACAGGAGAGGTTAAAGCCTTCAGCAGCTCGGGAAGATATAGTATGGAGAGTATTATACTGAACGTTAGGAGATTCCTTTCCTGGATAATGAAGCATACTACCCTATAACAGGGTTGCTGACTCTCCTGAAATTTCCGGGCGACTTCCCAATGTCGGGCACTACTCTCTCTATCCCGGGGGAGTTGGAAAGTCTCCCGGCACCAGGGCCGAGGCAGAGATTAGTAATGTAAATGTTATGGTGAGCAGGTAAGGCCGATGCCGATAAGCCCTTCCCATCCGTAGTAAACGGCTTCTTTACCATTCAGGGGTGGCGCTTTCTGCAAATCCCACCCCACGCTTACATACTATTTGCTTCTCAGGGGAAGGAGAAACCAAATGCCGGCAACTCTGCCTTATAAGAACATTTGAAAGCTAAAAATGCATCCTGTGAGTGACAGAATAAAGAAGCAACTGGTATATATTCAGATCCTAAACGTATAAAATGCAATTCAACATATCCATTACATAATCTTTGATACTTTCATACATAAAATAGCATGCATACTCAGTAAGTAACAACGTGGAACCATAGAACAGCGTTAAGATCTGCACAGCAGGTCGGGGAAACTGGAACATAAAATATTTAGTTTTCTGCACTCTAACCAGAAGCAGAGGTGCGGAGGACTTCTAAGCTCTGATTGGTAAAATAACACACAGATTTCTGAATAGGGGGCTCGGCGGGGATTCACAGTCCTGCAAGCCCGGCTAGAGTGGCAATTAACACAGACGGAGCTCCAATATGCATTAACCAGCCATTGTACGGTAACCCTATCCCCCATTGTGTAACTAATGTGATGTTCACCATTAACACACATTGGAAATTGTGCAGACGTGTGGGGTGACCAGTGACTATGATGAAGACTATCTGCAAACCCTTTCATTCTGCTGAAACAATACTCGAATGCAATGTGCCTTTGGAGAGCTATTATATAACAGTAAGATAATAAATATAGACTCATATCTGAAGCATTTCTTCTTTGTAAGACATGTGCAGGGACCATGCCACTGAGCTGCAAGCGGAAAGGGGTCAAGATTTTCCAGATTAAACTAACCTGGATGAGATAGGCTATAATGCCTCCTCAGCGCTGTACATTTATGGGGTAATGTATATGGTTAGACCTAAGACAATGCTGATATTAGATTGGGTAGCTTTTTCTACAGGCCAGTGTTTTGTTAAACATAGACATAATCTTTAGTCTTTATATTCCAACTCATATTATGGTGCCATAAACAAAGGAAGTTAATCCATAAACCAGATTCCAGCAATCTCCCAAACAGCAGGACGGGGCTTACCAAAGTGGATTATAAGAGGCTTTGGTGAAAGGCTACTACTACTATGGCCTTAAAGAACAAATCNCCAGACACTGACATCTGACTACTGCCAGGATTATCCACCGATTTCCTATGTCTTCTGCTCTAGTATCTTAATTGATGCCTGAAAAGCATATAAACTATATAAAATAACTGACTGATCAGTGACCTTAATCTAATGGTGTCAGAATATTCTAGTTTGCTCACCTTCAGATTGACGGATNGCAGGATCTATCAGGGCTGTGGGGGCTTGTGTAATATTTGCAGCAGGCTTGGCTTCAGAGAGACTGAATTTGCAAGCCTGCGAGTCTTTGGTAGGTGCGTTGTCCTCTCGTTCTTTCATTTCAAGCTCGGAGAAGCGCATCATTGCACGCTAAAAAGAGATCGGTAATGAACAAAAACAATTCATTGACAATAGAAATTAAAAATCTAATACAAATATCCAAAGCCAATCTAGGATATATGCAACAACGATAACCTACAGTGCTTTCATTGGATATGATCGCAAAACTTGTTGGCTTAAAAACAGAGCTTGGACTTGAACCCAGATACATCGCTAGCACATGATTAACTCTCCGATGCCCGGGGTATCAGGGAAGTTCTTTATGCACAGATGCATTAGAAATGGATGGGATGAGGGTTTAATGGATTTTATGTGTCGCTCAAATAGTGAAATAATTACAGCTTTTTCTTGGGTCAAATTTGAAATGATGTTTTTACATTTGGTAACAAGACATTTTCTTGCATTAAAGCAGCCTAAAGCTGTGTCTTTAAATATCTCCACACAATCAGTATAAAACACCATAGCAGCTATAATAAAATAAAGTTCGGNCTGACTTCGTTCCATAGGTGCAGTCCTCTTTAAAAGGACAGCGTTTAGAAGTGTGTGATCCCTGTCTTGACATTGGAGAATTAATATTGCAGTCAGTTCCAATTCTCTGCCCGGTCATTCTCTGGAAATTATTCATGAAAAGCGCACTTCTGCCCTTCTCACTTCACGCTGCCAGCCACTCCGCAAAGGAGGAGGGACGGAAACTTAACTCTTTGCAAGCTTGCAGCATCAGAAAGGGCATACGGCCGGGGAATGTAGATCATCTATACGTGCTTGTCATTATATGATTATATTTAATAAACTGATATAGATAATATTCAACCATTTGAATACAATCAATAATAAGACATTAACACCATCAGTGCATTTTACATTGGTACAGGGAATGAGATCTATTTGCTAGAGACAATAGTAAGAAAGTTTTTCAAATGAATTTTTATCACCTTTTAAGCAAAATACATATGCACAAAGCAGGGACATGAGCATCTATGGTATAATCACTATTTTATTTTTCTCCCAACGTCTANAGCAATGACCATTATGAATGGGCCCGCATGCAGCCTTGTGTGGACTTGGGCATGTGTGCAATATCACAAACCACTACGACACAATGACCTCTATTGTAGCAAAACACAATTTCATAGGGAATTCCTTTAAAATGCATAAGCATGCTTAAATAACAACAACAGTGAACTTAAGAGAGAACTGTTATCAATAACATATGTGTCATTACCTTGNGACCCAATTATGAGCAGATGCATATGGTAAGGAGCAGGTATGCAAATGAAGTTTGATATATAATAGGATAGTCTGATGCATTGCTACATGCAAAGTAAACATCAATTTACAGACATACATTTTCAATGGGAATTTGGAGACACAATAATCATGGCCCATCACATACTTAAAAATAAAGTAAAAAAAAATGCATTAGAGTCTAATAATAAAAATGTTAAAGACTGACCTCACAGTAAGCAGCAGGTGGACTTAAAATACTGTCCTCTTGTATGCCTTCCATCTAAGTAATTAAAATGGGCACTTAATACATTATCTGGATAATCATCCAATTTTAAGTCAGCAAATACATTTTAAAAGAACAATGTTATACTAGATGGCTGAAATCAGCCAAAGCGCTGCACAAACAGCATATCATTCACTGTAAGATATTCACACCAACTTTGCAGCAAATGAAACTTGTCTACTAATATATATATATAAAAGTATACATGATTAAGAAATAAACACATAATACCCAAACTNTTATGTTTTTATAATGTGTGTAGCAGTATATTCTACATAGTTCATCAAGGAGGTCAAACAACTTTATGCAAAAATATGTAAATAAGATATTCAAAATGGAAAGAAGTAACACATAAGCCTATCAGTATGCCCAGGTCACTAGGCCATAGGAATATTCTAATGATCTATAAAGACGCCATGCAAATTTACTGTCATCCATACTTCACAGGGTGATGTGTTTTATTACTGGTTAGTCACTAAGCGTGCCATCATTAAAGGCCTTTGATCACTGCCAGACACGCCCACTAATCATCATTCGCACTATAGGTATGCAAGTGCTGCAAAGAAACTCACGTTCCAATTGAACAGATACCCTGCTGTGTTATGTTTAAATGTAATGTTTTATTTGATGTATGTGAACAAGCAGCAACACTCACCTGTAAAGCCCTTTGTTCACGGCTTAGCTGACTCGAATCTGCGTACAACTCCGTTGTCAGACATTTAAAGCGATCTCCCACGTATCCGGCAGAATTGGCTATACGTCTGGTCAAATTTGCCGATTTGGATTTCAAAAGNCTTCCATTTAGGGCATCGAATTCGTCTGTGCTGTCTCTCGCCACGGTCTCAGCCATTTCAGTATCAGAATGGCCATTTGCCATAAGAAAAGGCTGGGCTTTCTCCTGCGGCTTACCATAAGGTCCAGCGAGTACATCTTTAGTTTGATTGGGTACTGTGAAGCGAGCGCATGGTTCGGCGGAAGCGCGATCCATGCTTTGGCTTCCAGCAACATTCTCCTGTCTGAAGTGAAAAGCAGGTGCATTCTGGGAGGTCTTGGGAACCTGAAAGGAATCTCGAAAGTCACTTTTTGGGTTCTCCTCTCTAGGTATAGCATCTCGGTGCTGAGTACCTGGTTCTAGTTTCTGCACATCATTTAGCACATGTTTTTCAGGCACGAAACCATTCATGGCAAAATTCGAATCACATTTAGTGTCTCTTTCTTCATTAGAACACAAAAGCTCTGGTTTTGAAGCATGTTTGCTTGTTAATGGAGAGGACAGGTGGGATTTTGAGATCTTATCTGACTGAGACTCAAAAATCAGTTTTGGTGTTGAATTCGATATATCCAGCAGTCTGGTGACGGGTTCCTCATATCGCGGTCTCTCGTGNGAGCGAGATCTTCTCTCACCCTTGTCGTCTTTGCCCATTTCCATTGTAGAAGGTGGTAGCAGTATTGGNTGGACTATGCTCAGGGTATCTTGATAGGCCACATAATCTCTGTTGGTTGGTAAACTGTAGGGAATACCAGGTTTTGGGGCCATTGGGCCAGGAAAGAGGCTTCCATTGGGCAATAAGACAGGATGGGGATACACTGGAGCTTTCCCATGTAAGTGTAAATGTGAGAGAGCAAGGCTCTCAGAAACCGGATATGGTATGAAACTGCTTGGATAAGCCAATGGAGTAGAGCAGAAAGGTTCATTCTGAGACAAGAACATATGTGAAGGGGGCAGACTACTCTCACTCACTTTGATGGTGGACTCCAGGATGGAAGGTTTTGCCACCTTGTTGCTCTTGCCATGAGTACTTGCTTGNGGAGGTTGCTGCATAACAGATTTGTTAGCCTCTGCGGGGCTTTTATTCTCACCATTTGCATTAGGAGCCGGTGAAGCAGATGCCGGGCGACCTGCAGTAGACAGACATCCAGAGTTGCTACCATTAAGTCCTTCAGNGCTTCCCATGCGGGGACATGAGGAGCTTCTCTGTTGTGGCATAACCCTTTCCAATGCTTTAATTTTCAGTGGCATAATCATGCCATTCATATCTTCAGTACTATTAATGCCAGGTACNACCCATGAGGAAGAAGCAGTACTGATCATTTCAGGTAAAAACCTAGAGCTACCACCTCCAGTAGAAGAGATGGCTTCCTTCTGAATGTCCCTGCTGTTTATTCCCTGGGTACTACCTTGGCGCCCTGAAAGCAACATTGCTGACATTTCGGCATCACCAAGCTTTGATGACAAATCAAGTGGCTTTTCTCCATCTTTGTGAGGCGTTTGTTTTTCTATTAAATTAGGAGACTTTCTTTCTTTTGCATGTTTTTTCAAGGGTGTTTGCACCTGATTATTATCACACTCGGCTTTACTCATTTTTGTGCTACATGACCTTAGGGGGGTGAGTTCACTGCTCACACTAGTGTGCGGCTTGGTGTAAGAAACAGATGTCGGCGGTGTCGAGATTTTGACAAATGATGCTTGAAAATCAGAGTAGCTGTCCCCAACTGGCTGGGTCGGATGGTGAAGTCTAGGAGAAGGTCTCTGTGAAGGAGCCAGTAAGAGAGAGGTTTCGGGCGAAATACTGCTTGTCACAGTCTTTGTACTTGCAACCCTAGGTTGTTTATTGGTCTGTAAGTGAGAATATGCATGGGGATCAACAGTGGAACCTGGATTCACTCCCATTTTCCAAGGTAGGCTTTTTTCTAAACAATGCACAGAGGGGGCTGCAGATGGCGCAGGGATCCTCATGGGTGGTGCCAGCGTTGATGGAATGTGAGGAGCTACATAATGGGATGGTGGAAGGTATACAAAGCGTTCATTATTTGGGCAAACCGGTGAGTAGGTCAAATGCTGTGGCAGACTGTAAGCCGACTGTTGAGGTAGAAATGCCTTATACATATTTAATGAATACTTATTTGGTGAATCGATGAAGGGGTACATGGCCGGTGATGTATTGTCCATATAGGGATGCATCCATGGAATTCTTAAATAATTAGCACCGTTAACACCTAGAGGGCTCTGCTTGTCATTCCCTGTCCTGTCCATAACGAGNGATTCACTTGTAGGGACAGATGTCTTTTGCAGTCCCGGTGGTGTTTTAAACAAGGAGTTAAAGCCATTGGGCTGTTTTCCAGTCATGTGAGTGCTTTCCATTGTTTCAGCAGCATTTGGCTTAAACTGAAGTTCAGGATTACGGTCAGATGCATAGCCAAGGCCCGGTATTGGATTGGAAGGTTCTCTGACTTTTTCCGTCCCTAGGCCACATAGACTAGAATACACCATAACACCTGGTACTCTCAGCCCTTCCTGCATCAGTCCATTTCGGTCCATGCCAAGAGTTGTTAAACCGTCCATGCGATGCACAGCCGCTGCATCCACCTTGCGATAAAACAGAGAANTGCAGACAATAAATAAACAAATAGCATTCATATCTACACCAGAGGCATAAAAGGTCATTACGAGGTGTAACTAATATACAGACGAAAGCTTGTTCATAGCCCATGCAATATGCAGGATGACCTGTCTACCGCTTCTTTAACCTTAAGCATTAGTGTTGTATACTTGATAAGCCATAGCAGTGGTTGAAGTGGAAATTTAGAAGTGGCGGTATGGAAACACAGAATATAATAGAAGTCAATGGAGATTTTAAATTTTCCATTATAACAGTGGGAGAAGTGCCGGTATGGCATACCCCCGTATACTCCCCCACTTCGAGCCCTGAGCCATAGGGATTATAAAACAAAAGTGGAAATATTCCAGAATGTATATGTTAGGTTTAATAGCTTANGGTTCTATGTGGTGACGATACCATTGGCTCAGTACAATATACAGTATAATATCTTACCAGGCTATGACCAAGGTGATCCTCCCTCAGTTCCAGTCTGGCTTTCTGAAGGTCACCATCATTAACTAGAATTTTCCTGAGAAGAAATTAAGAACAACATGAGCACAGGCANTTCTAACACTAGGGGGCAGACACGGGGACCATGATACCAGGGGTACAAGAGGTTCATTTGTTTAGGGAGATATTTTGTTTATGTACAGAGCACACTCCATGCGGCACTGAGCGGGTAAATGTCTTACTTATATGCAGATCCTCCTAAATAGTCATGTAGACTTCATTAACAAACTATAACAACCATATAACTATATATCANATACTTTACACAGTGCAGAATGATGAAGGATTATATGGACGTGTCAGGTGTAACCATGGAAGAAGAATAAAATGACAATAACAATTAACAGACATTAATAGGAGTTCCCTCGCAATGTATAGTAATGGGTACGGCACAAAGATGCGGAAGGTGTGGAAATGACATTATATAGTAATAGAGCTAGAGGTTATATTACAGTTTTCATGGCTTCAGCCATTGTGTCTGTATGGTATNTATATATAGGGGAGGATGAAAGGGGCCGTTCATTTGGTTATGGACAGAGCTAAAGTACATTAGTGACCATTTCTAGTGAAATCTCTGCTGATGTGCCAGAGAATGGCGTACCACTACGAGTACCTGCACTGGGTACCACCACTAATAC
>JABWIB010005685.1:11387-22108 GCA_016617825.1 Platyplectrum ornatum
GGGGGGGTGAGTACGAGCCGGCTCGGCTCGTACTCATAACACTAAAATTCGGGTGGGTTCGGTTTAAAAGAAACCGAACCCGCACATCTCTATATATTACAGGGCATTTCTCTAAAAGAAGTGTTAGTGATTACTGTCAGAGAATAGGAGAATGCCTTTAAAATGTCATCCAAGAAGAAAGAGGGGTTTGGAGACGAGTATTTCAAGAAATCTGTGGGACCTAGATGTTTTAATATTGAATTAGCATAATGTGGAGCCTGGTGTAATGCTAACAAGTGGGTTATCGCATGTTTACACATTTTTCTTAAGGCTGGATATGGAGGAAACCATGGAATGCATTGGGTATAACAGATGCCCTATATAACAATAATATAAGAATGAGCAGCTTCAGAAATGCTAACAGCTGCCAATGTGAACGAGGCATCGAATTGGACGCAAAACATAACTAAAATACATAACGGATTAGTTATTCGTGAAAGAAAGGTTTGTTAACTCACTTGTAAAATTCTAAGCCACAGTAAACTTTCTTTTTTCATCTGTACCAAAATGCTTTAAAAACAAACGTAAGTATAAATCCAAAACAAACAACAGTACAACAGCCTCGCTATTAGACAGTTTCTCTTGTAATGAAGTTTTTTCTCCAACAAAACTTTTACAATATGCAAATTCACTGTTTTTGTTTTCTTGACATACATTTACTTCCTTATTACGAATACAAGACATAAAAATAAATTAAGACTGATTCCCCCACCACCCCCAGTAATCTCCTTTGAGACTGCATTTTTCTCAACTGCTAGATATCCTACACAAATAGATGGAATATGTTTACACAGGGGCATTAATAGAGTTCAATCAAGGCTTTCTATTTCTACTAGAATTTAGTGACTACCAAGACTAATCTACAGTAACAGCCCTATCCTCATCAATCATGACATGTTTGTTGAATAACTGAATATACTTATAGTACTTATAGATTTTATATATATATATATATATATATATATATATATATATATATATATATATATAAAAACATGTTATGTATTACCCCAGCAAACAGGGTTCATGATTTACTAATTTAACATGTTTGCAAACGTTGGATTATGCCTATGCAAATTTACTTTTGATACTTAAAAATAAAACACAAGCATGCATAAATTTTTTTTTCACATTTTTTTTAATAAGAAGCAATCCTGAAAATGTTAACGCTGTATGCTTTTAAGCCAAACTAGCGAGAATTAAAGGGCAAAATCCCAACCATGTAGTACAAGTAAACTCATCAGTGGACTTGGAATGACCCTTATTGGATTTTCTTCATTTGAATAACTGAACTGAATTGTGCATATTCACAAAAGTTAATTGAGCAATGCCTTTGATGTTTAAATCATGAGTGACAGATGGTTTCTGAATTAGCCTCCAGCTTCTACATCATTACCAGATTACAAAAAGAAAATTTATATATATATATATAAACAAAAAATATCACCAGCACTCATGCCATTAGCCAGTGACTAACTATGCTGAAACATTAGTTACATACACTTACATGTACAAGCTTAAGCCACCAGCCACTTACAAGGCTTTTCTGCAATGGCGGTCCTAAACTATAAATCTGTCAGAGCCTAACTTTGGACATTTACCAAGTGCAACACTCACTTTGGGAAACTCCCCATAAAGTCTCCCAAAATTGCTGCTCTGAGACCCCACTCCCACTTAGCTCAGACATGCTTTTATACAAAAATACACAAAGATGGAGTCTTCACATTAGTTTGTAAGCCAACACAATGCAGGTGCTAGAAAGGAAGATGGGTAATTGACATAGATACAAAAAGATCCCCCAGCTCTCATGCCTTTAGCCAGTGACTAATTATGCTACTTTATATTTAAAAAAAAAGTCACCAGCCACCTTTAGATTTAGAGTTTAGGACCATCATTGCAGAAAAGCCTTGTAAGTGACTGGTGGCTTATATGTGTGTGTGTGTGTGTGTGTGTGTAAAAGGTTGCCACCTGTGGTCCAGACGAGGTGTTTACCTGGTGTTTTTTCCCGTCGCTCTCTCTTCTGCCCCTGTATTGTTCTCACCCTAAAGTCAGGCAGGTGGGACAGAGACGCCCATTGGATAAAGAATTTCAAAACCATGTTAGCTTTTTAGAATTTTATTACAAAAGATGAAGAACGTAACTTTCTACTTCACTTAAGCTAACTTGCACATAGATTCACTTACTCTATAACATTACGCTTAAATATTCCTATCTCTCTACATCTATTATTTCTACAGTATATAACCTAACAGATCAGAACTGGTTTAAACTGTATTCACAATTATTCAAAATGAACTCTATATTTACAACAAAACACAGTACGTTATATCATACCTCCCAACTTCTCGGCCGGCGACAACGGGACAAATAGGCCCTGCTCTGGACCTGCCCAAACTCCGCCCCGGTCCTCCTTAGCTCTGCCCCTTTTCCTGCTGCGACCGCAGCAAATAAATACTTTTTAATTGATTTTAATAAGAAGAAAATAGTTTGTCCCATAATCGGGATAAACTGGGAGGCGGGAGGGACGGCGGGACCGTCCCCCAAAAGCGGGACTGTCCTTCTGAAATCGGGACACTTGGGAGGTATGTTATATGCAACAGAAGCAGGTCACTGGACTCCTTGGTGAAGGGGTTGGCCCCTAAATTTTCAAAGACACCAGATTTGTGTTTGTTTTACAAAACAGAAAATCTTTGTGTGCACAATGGTATCACACAAGGATGTCACTCTTATGAAAGGAGGTGTACATTTTCACTAGGGTGGTTTACTTCCCATACATAGTCAATCCAACTGTCAGTCTGAATAATAATTTCTGCCGCTGATCTCTCAGACATAATATGAGACAAGAGTGTGGATACCGCTAGCCAGATACAACAAGATGGCGGAAACCCCTTCACAATAAAAGATGGCAGAGAACATTCACTTCAACAATGTATCTCTCTGCCCCTTTACGAATGAGTGTGAGTGTTGGTGACTGTCCTGGTGTACACCAAATAACCTGCTTCCTAGTGCTCCGGTACTGCTGTGGTCCGGATACACTGCCTTCCTCAGGATCATAATCAGATCTAGTCCTCACACCGTCTCTCTGGCCTCACCCTTGATGCTCACTGTAGTACACTCTGCCACTTTCATCTGGAGGCTGTTCGGGGCACTTTCTCTCAGCTAACATAAAACCGCAGAGTCCTGCTCTTAATCCGCATCAGCTTCTCCTCAGCTCAGCTCTGCATACGTTACTACTTCCAACTGCGAACTGCTACACACTCTCCAGAAGCTTCTCTTCCTTCAGCCAATCAGGATCTTGTGGGGTCAAAGGGTTAATTGTTAATGAATTTATGCAAAATTGGGTATAATACATTATGCAAGTTTTTTGTTAAAAGCTGAAAGCAAATCAGTATTACCTTGTATTACCTCATTCGCACTCTGGGAATTTGCAGGGAAACACGTTGCTGCCCTTTCACACTGGCAGCGAGACAGGGGCCAACATTATACACTGCATCGTCAGACATGGGTCTCTGATCAAAACCCCTTCTTTTTAGCCGTTCTAAGGTCTACGAGCTTTTTAATAAACCCCCCATTGAGATTCCGAGCTGAGGGTATCGTGAAATCGAGCGATTTCATGAAAACCCCAGGTTTTTGCTTGTAGTCTGAACGGGGTATTCATTCATTTATTATTATTGCATAGTATTATTTGATATTGATATGTTGTATTGTGTGTTTTAAGGGGAAAAACACATTACACAACTTTTCATTTTAAATTATATAGGTTGTATGTATATTTCTTCCTTTTCTTTTAATATGTGTCTTTTAAGTTTCATGTCTAAGATGCTTGCATTCTTCAGGTAACCCCTCTGATGCAGACATAAAATCACAGCATGGTAAAAGGACACACAATTTATAGAGGGGAAACACTGTGAAATCTAAGCCTTGATGGGAATCAAAAATAAGGCATTGTTTTACTCTAAATGAGCATGAAAGGCCCACAGAGGAAATAAATTGTTAGGGCACAGTATGAAAGGAAAAATAAAACACATTGGATATATTCACATTCACATTAGGAAAGCAGAAAGTAAGAGTCAGAGAGCAAGAAAAAGTATGCAAAAGTTGTAAGTGGAAATTAGATGTAGTTATAAAAAATAAGAATAGATTTGATAAAAAAAAACAACATAACGGTGACTGATATTGTTTAATACACTGATTAAGCATGAATTAGTAATATGTACAATAATGTATGCATAATCAAACATTATCTATCTAACATGATCCTTTTCTTTTTTTTGTACATACATATTTAACATTCATATTCATTTCATATTACAAATCAGTGTGACAGTGAAAAAGTTAAAAAGATTGCAGCTTAGATGTGGCACATATCATATGACTATAGAGATTTAGGCATTCGTCACAGGCATGCAGATGATGTGTCTTGGGTGTCCTTAGGCGACAATTTAATTTATACCCCTTTCACACTGAGCCAAATACCCTGTCTATCCCGGTGGTTCATGCTTGTGAACAGCCCCTCTGAAAAACCCTTGGTCTATTAATGGTAAGATGGTAATCTATCGATTGGGTCGTAAGTAACCTGGAAAAAAACATCTTCAAAAACTCGTCGGAATTCATTTATATAGCGTTCCTTGGTAGTAGCTCTTAAGAACTGGATACAGACTTGTGACTTTTCTCTCTATCTTACGAATGGATACTATTTTGGCAGTGCTCTAACAGACTGCATGCTAATCCAGACGTCTCAAACACCACAATTTTACTTTTGCTCAAGCTGGAAAACTTGATATAGGGTATGAGTCTCCATAGTACATTTGTGCAAGGGGAGCGGTTAGCAGTGTGTTTGCTGTGATGCCTGGATAATCCTGTGCTTGGATTCCCAAGCACAGATCTTTGGATCTTCCTGGCCTAAATTACTATTAAATCACTATGTTACCTGAAAAATTAATACAATGAATGAAAACGGACCAGATACTAAGTTCAGATTTATGTGCTGCCCAATCATAACACTTTCACTCCATCCAAAACCTACAAAACCTACAGACAGAAGCCACTATCCATTTGCAAGAATTGGAAAAATTAATGGAAACTCTAAGGCCTATATTTACTAAAGTGCAAAAAACGGAAAGGTGGACATGTTACCCATAGCTACCAATCAGGTTATAGATGACATTTTCTAATATGTAATAGGAAACTAAGAGCCAGTATCTGGTTTCTACAGGCAACAGTTCCACTTTTTCCTTTTAGTTTAGTAAATTAGAAAATGTAGACAATTGGCTGATCTGTAATGCCTGTAATGTATGTTTTTTTGTGAGAGTATTAAAACATGTAAAAGTTTTTTTATTATGTGAAAATTATTTATTATGTGAAAAATAATAATGTATTTATTCTTCTTGCCAGGGTCAGTAACATTTATTTCACAAAAAGTGTGTCATTTATGTTATTTGTAGTAAATTCATCTTAGAATTGCACTCGTTCAAGACCACACAATGCTGAGTAATATGTTTTTGTGGTCCAATATATATAATATATAAGCCTGTAGAAATTAGTAATAGATTCCATTTGAATTATGGGCAGCACCTGAAAATTCATGGTTTGGAAAAGTCACCTTCAAGCCTGTGGTTATTATACATTGTTTTATGTCCCTGGACACCGCACATATATATCTTTCATGTGTCTTCCTAGNTTACACCACTGATGTGTATAAATAGTAGCTAAATAGCATACTGCAATTGTTTTGCAAAAAATATGAGACTATCCAACCAGAATTCAGTTGGTCAAATGTATCTATAAATTACTGCCAGAAACGCCACACTGCAAACCATTAGATCCTTCTGTTATCTGCACCTTCTATGCTGCTGCAATGAAGTGTGAATGAGTGATGCATAGTTCAAGAGGTCAAAAACAGAATACCTGCTCTTGCTGAGACATAACTGAAGGTCTAATCTATTAATTAAATATTAGTCAGTTCTAAAAAAAGAGCATTTAATATTATTTCAAATTAAATAAAATGATATAAAATATTATAGCTAGATGTTGGTAAAAAAAANCCCAGTTTATTTTTTTTTAAGGTTTGCTTTATTAAAATATAAAAACTATAATANAACAACTCCACAATTTACGCTAGTTCCCGTTTTCTTTGTGTTTTATTTTTTTCTAATGCATACGTCTGTTTTCTCATTGTTTGGTTGACAGAAGCTCCATCTTAATTGACACATGAAATTGTAATATTGTTTTCCTTTTCATTATGTTGCTGCTCTCCAATAATAATACCTACTGACACATTTCCTACATGATTCGCTCACTGTCTGGTACAGTGCTAAGGAGCCTGACACTACAATGGTTTTTATGTATTTTCCAAAACTGTTGCTAATGTTAAGAATTTAGAAATGACAAAAAAAGTGAAGTGCTATTCATTCCTCTGGTGTTTCAATGTTACGGTAACAATCACAATTATGGAACAAGAAAACCACATGGAGAAATAACAGTAGAAGCCTGAAAACTTTCATTGCCAATGGCACGCACCACGTTTTTTGTGTGCATTGCCCCCATAGGCAATACTAAATTCTAATCACAACAGGGGGAGAACTGTAAGAAGATGTCTTTACTGTGTGGTAACATAATGATAACTGAGGTGCCTGCAGGTATTATTGTCAGCCAAAACTTCAGACCGGTTTTAGCACAGAGAAAGCGCAGTTGCTGCATGGATTCGCTGTGCAATACATCCAGAGTTGCGTTTTTGTTGGCCAAAAATCGCTTCTGTGAATAGTGTGCAAAAAAATAGCGCCAATGCGCAATCATTCATGGATGTTCAGTTTACCGGGTTGCGTCTTTTTGGAATAATTTCATTTTTGTCCCTTTTTTATTTTGGTTTGTTTATTTTTTTCTATGTATTTTTTTTTTACTTGTATCCTAATTTTTGTTTGAGTTGTGTGCAGTATTTATATATGTTTCTGCATTTTTTTTTTTTTTTTTCAACTTTGGCATTTCCAGCTAAATATTATCTAAATGGTTTACAAAATATTCACGCCAGCGACACACAATCGCAAGCACAAAACCAAAGCGTAAGCCAGGAAAGACAACTATGTAAAATAGGCTGACAATCAGCAAAGTACTGGTAAAAATAGCAATTGCACCATCCCTAGCCAGATGCAGGCAAACAATCGGAGATGTTGAATAATTGCAATGTGCAACACCGAACACGGCCAAAAAAACTCATTAAAATATCATGCCACACCATTTTTCAGTGTCCAAAACCACAGAGTCGCAGAGGGACACAGTCGCTGATCTGTGACTATATAGACGTTAAAAAAAGACGTTAAAAAAACAAGCAAAAGCATTCAAATTTGGCCCAATTGCACAACTGTGGATTAGCCCCTTCCTGTATATCAAGTGAATTGCAGTGATGTAACTTAGGCTACCCACACATTGTATACCTTTACATCATCTCTTTCCTCAACAAAGAAAATAACAGATGTATGGGTGCAAGACAATTTGCCAGATGTTGGATGTGGGAACAGTGTGCAACATTAGTGCAGAATTCTCCAATACCTCAAGATTAAGAAACTGAGTATGTCCTGAATAGGGCACACAGAAAAGATGACAACAGGAGCATGTGCAGCACCAAACTGAAGCACTAAGATAGAAATGGTAGAATCATCATGACAGTAAACCCAAAACCATTTCATGTCTTTGAGCAATAACTGGCTGACCTGTGACTTCACAGACCTGAGAATTGTTTTTTGAAAGATAATAGATCATCTGTAAACTCTGCTTGTCTAAGGTATGAGCATTTGCTGTATGGTCCTAGTTCTGTCTGGGTCTTGGGGTGAGACAGACAACCCTTCCTGTATAGTAAGTAGATGGAAGTAATGTCACAACCACACATAGCTTATATCTAAACTAATGATGCCAGTTTAAAGGTGCTTGATGTCCTTTGTTTATGGATAATTAATAAAGTGCTTTAAAATGATTGTAAGCCTGAGAGTATGGTAATGGCACGGAATACATCATTTCCTGTCCTGAGTAAATGTTCAAATGTTTAATCAAAACGCAAAGAACTGTGAAGCCTTTTATTAAAATGATATTCATATTCATATTAAGTGTTTATTTTCTATGGTGTACCATTATGTGGTCTGCTGAGTTTATTGTTTTCACAGAGCTGCACAGAGGATGAGCCTGACTTAATTGTATGACTGTAATATATAAGTGGATGAAATACTCATATTAAATAGCAAATGCACTTATATACAATTCCCTATGATGTGAACATGAATTTGCAAGGCAAATAACATAATTCACTCTCATTCACTTTCTGTCCATCTCCTGTCTACTGTAAATTCTCTGCAGCCTCCCAATATTTCACTTATCTTCCCTACAATAAATACTTAATGCAGCAGCTAGAATCATCTTCATTACTTGTTGCACCACCTCTACCTCCCCACTCTGTCAATCTCTAAACTGGCTTCCTATACCCTTCATAATTTTATTCAAACTCCTCACCACAACCTACAAGTATTCCATATTTATTACTGTATGCTAAGTCATTTAACCTCATGTTATATGTGTATTGTATGTTTGTTATTGCATACCACTGCATTGTACTGAAAAGTTGCATTTCCAACAGTAACAGCTAGGTGGCGTATCAAAGCAGAGGATAACCATTATCAATGGCAGGACATACTGTGTGCTGTTAAGTACAATATGTCTTTGACTTGACATTTCCCAAAATCTACATGTGACAGGGCTAGCCATCCATACCACGACATGGCAGTATTTTGGAAACATTATAAAGTTTCATATCTGTAAGTGAGAACCAGAAGAGAATGCAACTGCAGCTCTGAATAGGTGCAACAGTGCGGAAGGTTGATTACAGACTTTAATAATGAAATGCAATACAGATACATTATGGAAATTCTTTTCTCAAACAAGTTATGCTTGACTCATAATGCAAATGTACTACAAATATAGCCATGAATGAAATTAGTGCATTTCTGCTGACTTTTCTGGAATGAGTTGCTGCTTTAATTTTTAGTGGTTTTCAGTGGCTGGAGCAAATGTTTACTAAGGTCGAGATGGAATGGAGTTAACCTCTCACAATCTCGCTGCGGGTTTAGATGTGGGACGAGTTTGCAAATTTACTGTTGGCCGTGTTGTAGCCGCAGGATAGACTCGCGGGCAGTGAGTTTAAATGGCGAGTTTGGGCAAACCAACCTGTGTGTAATAATCGCGTGTTTTGTCTGTGTGTTCACCCTTCACATGTACTGCAAGCATACTAGCCACTACTTTACCGACTGCACCTAAGATAGCATACATGGTGATCAGGTAAAAGAAAGTGCTGCATAGAAATGCTCCTTTTTATATAGTTTGTAATTAACCATTGTTTGCACAGAAGAGAGATACCAAATTCACATGCAAAAGTCACCTCTATTTAAATCTGTGAGTTTTACCAAAGTTTAAGGCGAGAAGTAAACTCGCACCTTAGTAAATTTTGAAACTCATATGTCTCCCTTGTTACAAACACGCCAAGCGAGTTTAAAACTGCGAGTTCAACTCGTAATTTAAAGCGGACCTTTGTAAATGGCAAAAACCTAAACCGTGTAGCATAGATCCACCCAGTCTAACGGGGTCAGTTTAGAAAGCACTAGGCTCCAATCTTCAGAGCATTTTATTTTATACACTTACTAACAAAAGGGGTGATGCTATTTCCATCATCATAACTTGCGAATACTGTATTACAATATAAAACAGAATACATTACATTAAACGTAATAATTACCTGTAACAAAAAATAATTCATACATTGCGTAAATGATAATAAACCTGTGTCTATTTATTATAAATGCTGCCCCATTGCGATCATAATGTTGTGATTTTGGCTATGATCCAAAATGGTGCAATGCGCTCAGATGCTTTGTTTACTGCAGGAACACATTATTCACACAGAGACTTTTATAAATGTTCCTATGAGTTATAAATTATTGTCACCTAGAAAACACAGCCATACATTGTAATCTTACAATCTCATGGAAGGCACAGACTTTTCATCACCTTGGGGGTCAAGAGCCCTGAACTATAGAACAATTCTATTACAATGAATTAACTATCATGTCCATGATTACAAGAAACTTAATTTACAATAGCAGATGTCACCTGTCATATAGTATGGTTAAAGAGATAAAGACTATGCTTCAATAGATTTTCTGTCTACAGATATCTCTGCACCCCATGTGGAAATCATAGCCTACTTTTTATTATTTTAATCAAAAATTTTATTTTAACTTCAACAAAATGCAAGGACTTACATTAAAGTTTGGATGTTACAGTTAATGTGCAGAAACCAGTTAATGTGCACATTACCTAGTTAATGTGCACATTAACTGGGGCGAGCAGTTAAAGTGAGGAAATTGCTTTCATCATGCTTGCGTTTCTCACATTAACTAGTTAATGTGCACATTACCTAGTTAATGTGCACATTACCTACCAGGCCCTAGTTCAGTGGTCGGGGAACAGGGGTAAATTACCCCAAATGGGGTAAAAGTAAAAATCTGGGGGTAATGAGTAGAGATGTGCGGGTTCGAATTTTAGTATTACGAGTACGAGCCGAGCCGGCTCGTACTCACCCCCCCTGTTCGCGAGCGTCGCTGACGTCGAACGTCAGCGACGCTGCGTCGGATCTCGCGAGATCC
>JABWIB010005686.1:12999-31597 GCA_016617825.1 Platyplectrum ornatum
TTGATTAAAAGCATGTAAATACACAGTTAAACCACTACAAGATCTTTGTTTACATCACCCTTCCGTCCCCCGTATTGTTCGGCTCAGTGATGGTGACTGCCCACGGTATAATCTCAGGACGCGGTGATAGTGGCCCTTGGGCNGAGCTTGCTTGAGCGTGCAGCTGATCCAGCAACTATCACCGATTCTGGTTTACTAACAGTTTACTGCACCACTGAAGCTCCCACCAACCCAGTGTTTTGTCCTATATATATCTATTTCCAATCAGAATGTTTGAACTTTGAACATTTCATAACTTTGCAGTTANTAATAAGCATTCTCTTAATGCACTCCTCTTGCACAGTTTATTTGTTCAGAACCTACAATAAGTCCTACATTTGCAGTTTTATGTTGAAGGTCATCATACATGAAAGATCCATACAACACATCCTCAACTCAATCCATACTGTACAAATTAAGTGCCTCCTCCCCCCCTCCCTTCAGGCCTAAAGCCATACATAAAGAGTGAATGGGTATGGGCAGTATAACATAAAACTTTTTTTATAACAAATTTTAAATGTTATTACTAACATCTATCTGAACATGAATCCCGAGACTTAAAGAATTTCTGAGCAGTCTACAATATTGTAAAAAGAAGAAACAAGTACAGTGAAACATAATAACATCTGTCTGCTTTGCATAATACTAAATCAATTTGTTAAAATCTCTGCAGCACTCACCTGGGTTTCAGTTATTGTGAATCCCTCAATGTGTACTGCTATATGACTGTTCCATTTTTCAACTTTTTTTTTCTCAGCCTCCATATGTTTAAAAAGAAAAAAAGNATNTTTTTTAAAGTTGCCAACAATTTTTGACTTCTTTTAATATTTTGCCCGTATTTATTTTATGTTGCATTTTTATCTTATATCTCCCATTGCTCACATATTGCTCACACCAAATTCCTGCTGATTTCATTTGTTTTTGATCTGTCTCATTAAAAACTATTGACTTTAACGATTTTGTGTGTGTAGCTGCCGATTAACAAGCACTAATATCTGACTGTGCTGAGATTTTTTGGAATTGGACACAGTTTACAATTATCCCTAAGTCCCTTGACCACACAGGTAGGCATTTGGTAGGGGTCGTGCAGTTCTGACAAGAACTCCAAAGCAGGCTTAAACCTATGAACAGTTTTAATAGGATTGAATTTGTAATAGGATTTGGCAGCTCTACTTAAAGCACTATCTCTTTTTATTTAAATTTACACTCATTATTTCAGAAAATAGGTCCAATAGTTTATGTTAATGAAGAATGATCTATTTTAGTAACTATTTTTAAATAGTAAATCCAAGTATTATATTAAGCTGCAATGCATTATAAAATTCTGGCAGCAGAAAAACTATGAAACAAAGAGGGTAAGAGTTGTTTAAATGTATTCTCCATCATAATGAAATAAATACATGAAGAGGGTAAAAAAAAGACCAAAATTGAAAACCAAAATGAGCAAACAGAGCATTATAAACATAGTATATGCAAACAACAAAGAACGCACCATTCTAATCTTAATGTGTGCATATTATAAGCACAGAAATTGCTGTCATTGGCATAGATAGACATAGGTTAAAAAGGACAAAGTGGGTAGAGCTTTACATCTCCAATACAAGAAGTAAGTTGTAATGAAATGTTTCTTTATTGAGACCCCTCCAGTAGGGTAGGGCAAATGGGCGAACAATTAGACTTTCAACCACAGATGACCATGTCTTTTTAGTACTTTATGAAAGAAAATGTTATACCCCACAGTAAATAGGCAGCAAAGGGAATAGGTAGGTGGCGAGAACTAACAGGGTTATGGTGTAATATTACCATTGACTGATAATTATTACCTACCATACCGGCCAGAAGATAAGACTAAAGCTGGCCATACACCAGAAAGATAATCTTTCCAATCAACAGATAAATGACCCTCACTGCAGAAATCTGTTACAGGTGTACTCACAAAACATGCATTTAATGAGTGCACATCTAACAGATTTCTGCTGTGAGGGTCATTTATCTGTTGATTGGAAAGATTATCTTTCTGGTGTATGGCCAGCTTAAGGGATAGATTTATGATGATCATCAGATTCTAGCTCACATTTACCTATTATGTACTAGAGAATGGCAGCTGTATGCAAAATGTCCTCTTTTCCCCAGTTTAGTAAATCTAGCCTAATCCTTTAGGGAAAATGACCTACTTCATGTCCAAATATATTACTTCCCATTCTAGCTTACACAATGGTAGATCACATTTCTGGCTCCAATTCATATGTGAGCTTAAGCCAGATAGTGTGATGGTTCTGTGCTTGGTTTTGAAGTGCACATGATCAGAAACTAATGGGGAAAAAAGTAGCTATCCAGACCCTAGTATATGGCATCTGCTTGCACTCTGAAGGGAGTTTTATTGGCGTGTGTGGTTGGAGTCAGTAAGTCTTCTGGATGTACCCATATAACCTCACCCAATAAATACCTAAATGCAACATCAACTGATTACACCTATGTCCAGGGGGCGGACATTTCACAATCTATTGACCCTTGACTTATGACACTGAATTAATTACAGCAGGTATTGTGCTTGTACTAAATGATTTCTACAGTCAGTTAGAATTCTGTACTTTATATTTTTATTAAAAATATATACCAGTAATGTTTTATATTTTTTTCATACTTTTTTCTATACAGCATTACAGTGTTCTATTCTACATGCCTACAAGCAATATGATCACATAAGTACACCAAGCTTGTCTGCATTGCACCCATACACAACATGCAGTTCTTTCACAGGAATCCAGAGTTAGCATTACATGCACCTTTGAACTGAAGTCAGCTCACTCAGCACTCTAAACAATCCTGAATTTCTGTGTAATGCTGTAGGGTAATGGAGGAGGTGAGAGTTACAGTGAGGATTAGAATAAGGGATAGTGTTGGAGGAGAACTTACCTGTAGGTGACAGGGATTTGGTTGTTCTGCCGATGGTGACTTCTGTACATCAGGACTAGTCAGGAATAATTGATATAATGCTGTTTGGACCAGTGAACCGCATCCAGCCTGTACAAGTTTTCATGGCTATATTTCATTAATGAACCTGAAGGTATGTGCAACCATAAACTTAGTACGTATATAAAAAGATATGATGTTAATCATAATAAATTAGAAGTCTTTTGTTGGTCTAGAATTTATGGTTGATAAATCTGTCATCTTTTGAGCTATTTTTAGATAGTGTTCTTATTACATTTTATGTTTTAACTGAAGAAAGTAGAAATCATAATATATTACTACTTAGAAGGCTTATGACAAAAGATCATAAGCTTGGTGGACCATTTCTGCACAATAGATAAGTATCACTGTGCACTCTTATGGGCTTTAGCTATGTGTAATCAACAAACTAAAAATTCATATTGTATTTTTTGTTTTTTATTGTTAGATAAAAAGGGAATTAATAAAAAACGATAAAATATTTTCTGTGCTTATCCACCTGCAGCTGATTTATCTCACTTTTGTGATCTACCATCTCTGAAAGGTGGACCAAAATTGTATACATTATAGATGAAGAGACAGCGCTGGTGTGTCAAATGGATAGTGCAAGTGCAAAAATCGAATCTTTCCACTGGAAGTATTGAAAGTCCACTGATGAAAACAATGATTTCTCTCCTCATGGGGAAATGCATGTAAATAAAGGAGATGAAATTAAAAGGTTAATTGTATTATTCCAAGAGATATTACTTGCATCAAATATACATATAAAATACACTATAGAACAATGAATCACCTAAAAATCATTACTGACATTATTAAAAAAGTCCCATACCAAGCTGGTGGAAAGATCAGTCAACACTTGTACACGGTATGCTGGTGGTATATTGAGCAGGATTGTGGTGATCTGATGCTTCGTATAAAAACACATGCCTGGTTGTTCTGGCGTGTCTTGGGGGTAGCTCCGCCATTCCTCAGAGCCATCACCTCCCCCAACTGGTTCTGCCTCAATTTTATTTTATGTTTTTTATTTTCCCAGATAAATGTCGGAAAGGTTCCATCATGCTATTTCTCATCCCCAGCAGACAACTAGATGGTGAACTAGATAGAGCAATTTTAATACAAGAGCTTGTTCCACTAAGAATAGTCAGACAAAATTTTGGCAACTATGTATTTCGATGATCATAGTATTAATTAGTATTTTTATATATGTGGCGCACATGAAGATTTTTTGTTGTGGGAACAAGATAATTTTGTTTTATGTACCATGTCCCCTTGCATGCTGAACCCCTTGCAAGTTTTAAACGCCACATCTTTGGTAAACAAAGAAGAGTGATTAGTGATACTGCAGAGATCTGGTCTGAATTTTTAAACTACTGTAAAAAGAAACCCTACGTTCATGTGCATTTATAAGTCTTCTTTTTTGTCCTTATGGTTCCGCCTTGGTTCACTGCCACTGGTTAATTCTCTGCTAAGAGAACCTGAGACGTTTAGGGGCTCTGCAGATATTTTCTCCCTTAAGCTGTGTGCTTTTTAGCTTCTAGCTCATAGAGCAGAATATAAAAAGCCGCAATCTTTCCCGTCTTCATGCGGCATTGAATTGGCCCCTTAGATTATGGCAGCATCATATACTCTCCCAGCAGATGTTAGGTTGGCACCATTTCAGTTATTCAGACTAATCTGTTATCTTTCGGCTGGCAGTTCATACTGGTATTGCAGTTTTTACTAATGCTGAAAGAATTAGTAAGATATACTTTCCAATCAACAAATAAAGGACCCTTTCAGCAGATATCTGTTACATGTGTACTCACAAAACATGCTGCAGGATCATTTGAAACAGTCTGTGGTCATTTGAAACGATGAATGATGTCCAGGTCTCCAGAAATCTGCAGTGCGTACTGTGCACACGATCCTCACAGCAACAATTCCCATTGAAAATAAAGTAGAGAGGTGGACAAGTGTGTTATTGCAGCCTATTACAGCAGCAGAACATTGTGGGATTGTAAAAACACTGTCGCCTGCACATAGTTAGTAGTAGTCTTTCACTTGATCGTGTGATCAGCTCATCGTCTGGAAACAGCACCATTGTGCAAATTTGGTCACAGGGGAGGAGAAAACTCTTTAAAAGTTGTCTTCCCTAAATGCAATGAGCTAATGTGGAGGGTCACATATGCAGTATATCAAGTTATTAGTTGTATCATTCAATGGACTGAAATGCTCACAGTTGCACCATAGACGTCCTGCGATGGTGGGACTGGCTGGATCACTCTGACTGGAATGCAGGGGTGATGGGCCCTCCTTAGGAACAACTGTCCCTCTTGTCACCCCTGTCACCGGTCCCTTGTACATAAACACTAAAAAGAATCATAGCTACTGTACAGGAGTCCAAGATGCATACAATGTCACAGGAATTTCAAGGTTAAAGGGCGGTGAGGTACACTGATGGTTCTGCTAAAGAAACAAAAATCAAATATGAAGCTACTATCAGAGGGAGCATTCCTTGAGGTCATGTGGTATATATTACAATATCATCCGCAAGATGTTTTTAACTATTTGGATTTATGATAACTCATAGTAAGATTATGCATCCAACTCTGTTAGTCTGGATTTTTATAGCTTCATTAACTGAAGTAAGGTAAGTCATGACTTCCATGCTTTGCATACCAGGCACACCCCAAAATTTATAATACCTAATAATGATCATGTTTCCTAAGCTAAAGATGACAGAACATAATGAGACTTTAAATCATGAAAAGAATATTGATTTTGTAAAATAGTTTCTCTTTAAAATGTAATTAATTTTTCTCATATTAATAGGTTGAAGAATGTATTGTACACTGACAGCTCTTTCTGCTACATCTGCTTAAATCTTCTTTTCGTCCGATTGCTATCATATGACCTTAAGTGACACAAAGTGTGATATAATTAACCATTTCTACAAAGTGGTGTGAATGAGAATGATATAACCCTGAGAAATGGAACTGTGAATATAAGAATGTCATAAATGTTCAATCTGCCACTATATAAAAAGGAGATTCAAAAGCTACAATTCTTCTTTGCTACAATGTTTTTTGTAGAATGCTTACATTAGGAGAGAGCTTAACATGAATAAAGAATGGAAAATGGTAGGCTCTGCTACTGCTTCTAATTAATCAAAAAATGAGTTGTTTCTATCATTTTTTTTTTGTCACTGGTGGATCAGTAGGGAAGGGGGGTTAGGCTATATATTATAGCTACCCCCCCCCCCCATCCCAAGCACTCTGTTGCAAATATGCAGCCACAGCAGGAGCAGAGTGAGACATAGACACCTTGGTCTAAATTTACTAAGCAGGGAGACATAAAAATTGGAACGTTGCCCATAGCAACCAGATTCACACTCATATTCCCCAGTATGTAAAATGAAACTGAGAGCTTGCTATGGGCAACATCCACTTTTTAATCTCCCTGCTTAGTAAATTTAGACCCTTAGTAAATAAGCATTTAAAAAAATCATAATAACAATAATAAATATGAGTAATCAAATAATTCATCATCATCCATCATCATGAGCAAAGGCTAAGAAAATATAATATATAAGAAAAAGTTTTACAAAAATAATCAATTAAACATACATGTAGACACTTTGAAATTCAAATATGTTGTGTGGATCAAAGTCTTTAATGCTCTCCCCCCTCCCCCTTCTCTTCACCACATTCCCACTACTGAAAGAACTATACCAATATTTTGCTCCATTAGCAGTGTGTTCAGTTAACCTGCCGACACTAAAGGGAGGAGGAGAGAATATGTTATTGTCACAGTAGCAGCCATAACTGCTGTCATCACACCTATACATACAAGTGCCATTTGTGAAAAGGTTGCATAGGATATGTGCAAAAGCAGTAAATAGCAAAATCTGATCCCATATATTAATAAAAAATCTATTGTACTTATTTATATAAAATTGTATTATATTTATTTATTTATTTTAAATCCCTCCCTCACCAGTCTAAACAGAACATGTAAATCCTCAATCATTCTGACACCCAACATCTAGCAATGTCAAGTCTATTTTCAAAGCCGCCTGTGTCTTCAGCGATCGCTGCACATAAAAGCCGGCATAGTAGTCACCGGTTACTCTATCGGCTTTTATGAATGAAAGTCATCTGAATATATTTTTTTATGCTGGAAAAGCTGCTGCCGCTGCGGCCACCTGTAACTCTGGAACAGGTCCTCCATTGGCACAAAATGCCAGTGAATCAGCCTCTTATCTTGGCGTACTAATAAGCTTAAGCGTAACTAGCTCAGCTTTTGAATGACCAGACAGCCAGTTAGTAGCTGTGTTTCACTTATCATAGGTTTTATATAATGTGATTAGGTCTAACCAGGGAACACCTTTGTGGAACTTGAACCAGTGGGTCAATTGGCTTTTGACAAAATTAAATCTACGTAGAATATCCAACTCATCTGCATTTCAAGAACTGCAACCAAGTAATTAACTTCTTTAGTATTCTCTCCTGGTGACTACCATAATAGACAGAAATCAGCACACTGCACACCAAATCCACTTACAAGACAATAATTAAATGGCCTCTTTAAACGTGGGAGCAGATATGAATGGAAAGTTTCCCTTGCACGGGGAATTATTACAGTATTCCCTTTGCTGTGATGTGTTTGGAATATTCGAATAACATGTACAAAATTACTGCCATAACAAAAGTTTTCAAGAAAAACTAACACAAAAGAACAGCAATTTCTTCATGAATGATAACTTCACATTATGAATATGACAGTGTTTTGCTTGTTTACATAATATATTAGCAGCTTCTCCCCTTAGGTAAAGTGCTTAAAAACACCCTCATGCGATTGAGATTCCAAATCAACTTTCCATTGAGGTTTCTTTATTTATTTTAACAACTGTCATAAAAAGAGTGCAACAGACTTAATCACCTTCAATTAGTGTCACAATGCTTGCTATGTAATACTTGTGTGCACTGCATAATTTGATTTCTTTTGTACGAACAGTTTTTCTGACATAACACATTTAGTGAAATTATTTATTATTACACATTTGCATAAGAAAGTTTGTTGAAGGTTAAAAATGAGATTATGTTCTTCAGTAGCCACATATTTCTATGATGTCGAAATTGAATTAAAAGTGCGTATTTCAACTCCTTATTTTTGTGAAGGATTTATCAAAGAAAAAGAAAAATAATCCTCACATATGTTTCTTTGTTATTTAAGTACATGCATATTACATGATAATGCTTATTTACAATTTCCAAGTAATTAAGAATTTATGTGGATTCATACTCTTAGTTTTGCACAAGTGCAGTAAAATAATAGAAATGATCAAATCATTTTACCACAGTAATCTAGATATAGCAGACCAATGAATTATGTAACTTTATACATTATAGAATTAAAAATAAAGTTCAGACCATGCATAAAAACCCTCTCACCTCTCACCTTCTGTGAACTTTAATACCCTGTTCAGATTACCACCCTGGAACAGGGTATTATAGCTATCAGCCTCTTCAGATTTTGACCTGGGAATTTCGGTGAAAACTGTTCAGACTGATCCCAGGTAGAACATTGTCAATCCACATTTGAGCTGTGATTGGCTCTATTCAGTATTTGGCTGCTTAAACAAAAATCACATTGTTTATACAGCCAATAAACTATTCAGTACTATCAACAAAAAACCCAGGTATTTCATAAAACCTGGGAATTTCATTAATGTATTTGGTGATAACCTGAACAGGGCATAACTCAGGATGTCTTGCCAGCACTTGAAAGGTATGTATAACTAACAGACAAGGGCCTGAATTTACTAAACAGGGAGATTAAAAAGTAGGGATGTTGCCCATAGCAACCAATCACATTCAAGCTCTCATTTTACATACCACTTTACCACTTTTAATCTCCCTGCAATCTCCCTGCTTAGTAAACTGAGGCCAAGATCTGTTTTAGTTTCTATCTAAAGACTGAACCCAGACTTAAATATGATGTAAAGTTAAAATGTTGAATTGCAGGGGAGGTAAAATGAATGTCAGTGTTTGCATGCAGGGAGAACACTTTATTGTTGCATGTTGCACACAGATACTGACCAGCATTACTGTTACACTGTTATTAGACTTGTGCTAGGAAACATCATCTCTCACCTGTAATACTGTTTGCAACTAATGACATTTACCTTCCCTACAATGCAACATGGTTTTGCCCACTCTTGGAAAATCTTTTACAATTTTTGAGTGGTTTTCTGCTAGGAGAAGGCTAATTCTAAACAATGAGGTTCCCAATGTTTGGTCACATATCATGTGACCAAACATGCGCCTACTGTAGGCCGCTTGACAGCTACTGCTTTTAGACATGTTTGCACACACAAATACACAAATTGGTGGTTGCTCAGATAGATTTAGAGGTTAATGAAAAGGTGCATGAAATGCTTACACAGAATCAAAAAAAGAAAAATATGCATTAGAACTCATGCCATTAACCAGTAACTGACTATACCATTCTATCTGGGAGATAAATGTAGAAACATCAGCATTAAGCAGGAAGTCAATCAGATACTAGACATCTAGTGCATTGGTCAAAGTAGAAGGTGAGAGTGACCCCACATCGCTTACCCTGTCGAGTTTCTCAGAGGAAACTGCCCTTCACAACCACTGTGCGGGCAAAAGATCAACTGACTCCACAGACATGTTGAGAGACTCCAGGGCTTGTGACTGATTTACAATCAGCTTCTTAATCAGGATCTATGGGCCAGATTCAGATATGCACTCTTATGACTTACACTCTCATGGACAAACCCATGTTGAATTGCAGGGGAGGTAAAATGTAAAAAAAATTAGAAATGTAATAAATAAATAAAAACACACAAGCATTATATATATTTATGTCATAGTATGTAATTTATCTATTATTATCTATATATTTTCTTTACATTAAGTCGACACACACACACATTTTGTACATCACACAATCTAATATAAGAAATAATTACTGTATATACTCGAGTATCAGCCTAGTTATTTAGCACATTTATTTGTGCTGAAAGTGCCCCCCTCGGCTTATACTCGAGTCATTGTCACTGTATGGTGTCAATAAGTTATCCCAGGTGAAATTAGGCACCTCGGCTTATATTCGGGTCGGCTTATATCGAGTATATTTGGTAATTAAAAAGAATACAAAAACAAAGTGCTATAAAAAAAAATTAAAGAAGAAAAAAAGAGAAGAATAAATGTCACAGTACAAACCAAGTATTCATACTACCCATTTAATCCAACATGAAGTCCTCTGTATTAACATGCCAATAAACATGCCATGCAAGAAAATATAAATGATATAAATGAAGTTTTTTAATTAATATTTTATTAACTGGCATAAAGTTATGATCTTATTTATTAAATCTATTAAATCCATGTAAACAACAACATTCAGCATTTTATTGTAGTAAACAAAAGGACCGTATCCAGCTTTGCTTGTTATAGCTGTAATTGTATTGTAATGTCAAGGTCAGTGTAATTGAACTTGGTATGCAGAAATATGTTTTCTCAATTGTAACAGAAATATGCAAAGTGAAAAAATATTGTTTAGGTAAAACCTGATGGTTCGGAGTGAAGCAGCGCTTTGGTTCTGCAAGCTACTGTTTTAATTTGCTGTCTCCTTTTTTTTTATTTTTGGACAGCTCTGTAAAGGGAGTCTGGTTCACTGGTTCTCCATACTAATGAGACTCATCCATCTGCCTCTGTCATTGCTAGGCTCTCCTTTCTGCTGGAAGTCAGAGATGAACGCTCAGGACAGGTCCTTTCCAGGCTGCAGTACTTAATCATTCCTAAACACGCTAGATGGCCTAAGGCAGTGAAAGCAACAAGCATTTAACCCAGGTTTGCCAGCTTACGTTTCCACATAGCTTCACAATAAAAAAGGGGCTAAGAATTGACTCTCTATGCCAGACATCCTGCGCTTCATGGGAAATAAACAAGCAGAAAGCAGCCACAAAGCTACCCAAGTGTAACCATTACATGAATTGTGACTAGGCATTAAGTCCAGCTATGGGACCAGATCCACCGCTGCATATGGGCACAACAGGAGCATGCTCAAAAAGAGCAGACACAAAGATCTTGATCCATAACTTATATAAAAAAAGGTCATTTTACACATTCTGGGTGTGAAAACCTACTGCATAATAGGGTGTGCAAAAACACTATAGAGGACACTTACAGGCCTGAATAGATCAGGGTTCCCAGCAAGCCTCCCAGTACAAATCACTGCCTCTGGCCCAACCGGCCCAATGATGGACGGTGCTTATTGACATGAAACCCACTCACCCATAGCAAAAGCTATATATTTTCCATCCAGGGGACGGGGCTTTAGATGTAATTTTTATAAATCACGCCTTCTGCCAAACCCCCCATCCTACCGGCCTTTGCATTTTCTCGGTAGGGGGAAACCAAAAGTCGGCAACCCAAGGATAGATCCAGATCTCCATAAAGATCCATGTCTCCGTTAGGGTAAAAGTGGTGTATGTATAAAGTGTATGCTTGTGTGTGCTCTACACAGTAAACAGATATTAAAGAATAAAATATTTTGAGAGCTCACCANATGTACTACACTATGCAATTATTTTATCACTTTCATACAGGTTTTTATTTTTATAGTTTTATTTGTGCTTTATTTAAATAAATGAATAAGGAAGACATATTTTAATTATATGTAAAGTTTTTATTGTAAAATAATACATAAAGGAGACCAATAGATATATTTTGTACTATTGTTTGGATAAGATACATGCATTTTCAAGAGCAGGCCTGTGTCCAGATCTACTAAACTGCTGGAAAATTGGTATACCTCCCAACATATACGGTCCGGGCCGCGGAACACATAAGCCCCTACCCCTGACCCGCCCGACTCTGCCCCAGTACACCCGACTTCTCACCCTTTCCGCCCAAGTTCCGCTCCTTTTTGATGCTGCGATTCTCGCCATCATAGAAAAAACTAAGTTTGTCCCCTTAGCGGGACAAACTGGGAAGCGGGAGGGACAGCGGGACAGTCCCCCAAAAGCGGGACAGTTCTGCTAAAAGCGGGACATTTGGGAGGTATGAATTGGTGATGTTGCCCACAGCGACAAATCAGAATCTAGCTCTCACTTTCCTACTGCATGCTAGAGAATGTCAGCTAGCGTCTGATTGGTTGCTATGGGGAACATCTCCCCTTTTACAATCAGTTTAGTACATCTAACCCCTGTGCTTCATGATATATAAAAAACTCATAATAGCAAAAAGAAACGTCAGTTGGTGTACGCTGACATCTGGATTGGCCCCATTGGCACTTACTGTACTTCAGGGACAACAAAAACATCTAGATTTAAATTGTAGAGGTTATTAGTAAATTTAACATTCATATAATGGTCAATAGGTGTGTTAGAAACTAGCCAATGGGCAAAACTAAATAACTAGGACACAATATTAATTAGACAGAAACACCAGATGAAGTTATATTTGCTGGTTTTATTTGCTCTTTCAGTGCTGCAGGATAGTGTAACCATCATTAGTTCAACTCTATTCTTAGCTTAAAAGTGAAGCAATGCAGAAGACATATTTTTCAGATTAGTAAAAAGAAATAGCAAAGATCGCCTGAACTCACAAAAATATGGTAATAAAAAAAGCTGAATATCACGAGAAAGCCGTAATATTCTCCCGCATATTCCGGGAGAGTCGGCAACCCTGTGTAAGCATTCACGTGTTGTGATTCAAATGTGGAATATGAAACCTGGATCCCAGCACTGCCAGCAATCTCTTCCTTGGATTTCCCACAGGCATTAAGGTGTTTATGACATTTAACACTAATTTGTGAATATTTGGAAATACTGGTCCTTGCATGTTATTCTATGCATTTGGGAAGATAATAAACACCTACCAAACATAGGCAGAATCCTGATGTTTCCAGCCCCCTTATTTCCCTTCTAATATCCACCCCTTTTATGAGCCAGACCAGAGCTAGTCCTCCAGACTGGAGGGGAAAATTTATTATAAAATCACAAGTTCAGAGGGGGCAAAGCTTATTCAAGGTGCGGGCTTAGCACCAGAGCCAGATCATCCATTAGGCGACCTAAGCAGGCACATAGGGCCTGGCTGGCGTCCTGGGCCCATCTAGCATGGCGATCTGGCCTGGGGCTGAGGTGGCTTCTGTGACCTCTGGCTGCTGAGGGAGCTGGACGAGGAAGGGGCATGCAAGCAGAGCTGATCGCTCTGTCAGACATCCCATAGCGAGAGACCGGGGAGAGGGGCGCACACTCCCTACAGGCACTGCGTGGCGTAATGATGTCCTTTTCTGACTGAGTATTATTTTTTCTTTTTACTAAGACAATTATCAATCTCCTATCCATTAACAATACCCCCTGTGTCCCGACACAAAAGTTCATATTACCCCTAGACGTGATGCTATGAGGTTTGGCACCTTAGGTATCAAGTTAAGGTTAATTCCTTGCACCATGCACTGTACCAAATGACCAATAGGTGACGTACGCCCACCTTTTTCCGTGACACAACCACATTCGGGACTCTATGTGGGTGAGGCATTTTTGGAGCACAACAGTTTGTCACCACTGTTAGCCCTGTGATATATACGATCTCTCCCATATGTAATTATTGCTCATGTATACATACCATAATTATGATACAATAATATAATTTTTGGATAATATAATGTTGGAGTTATATTACGTTGCCCTGTTTACTGTTTATGCCAATCGTTCTTTTTGTTCCTCTGGTCACACTGATGATATGACTGATGGATTGAACATTGTATACTTACCATTTTATACTATGAATTTGTCTTACAATACAATGAAGCCCAGATGCTGTACATATGTAAATCACAATTAGCTGTCGCTGTCAATCACAATTAGTAAAAACCGGGAAACCTTTAAATAGGAATGCGGCTCAGTCCTGACGTTCTAACTCACGATCCCCTGAAGAAGTCTAACCACTGCTATTTTGCGTGGGATGAAAAGCGTTGGTAATTATCTATTCAACATTGGACCTTGTTTGGACTCACTAGCAGAACCTCTGTATCAATCCTGCTCAGCCACCTCCAGGAACCGTCACTTTCACTGTGGAAGCAATCGCTGCCGGTGCCTGTGGGAAATGAGCAGAAGAACACTACCTATATAGATAAGCGTTCTTGTTAAATGCTGTTAACCTGTTTTTATCTGGTACTCATGCTTTATTCACTTTGTGCTTTCTTTCTTCATACTGTGTTTCCCTGATAATAAGACCTACCCCAAAAATAAGACCTACCCTAATTTTTTGTAAAACAGTTCAAAATAAGCCCTACCCGAAAATAAGCCCTATCAAATTCCCTAGTTTGTAGAAAAAAAACTCAGGACTAAGGGAAATGATGGGTATAAAAGCAGGACTGGGAGGCATGATGGGTATAAAAGCAGGACTGGGGGGCATGATTAGTATAAAAGCAGGACTGGGGGGCATGATGGGTATAAAAGCAGGACTGGGGGCATGATGGGGATAAAAGCAGGACTGTTTATATAAATCTCTGTCAATGTTAATTAAAATAAGACCTACCCTAAAAATAAGCCCTATGGTGTTTTTTGTACCAAAAAGAAAACAAGACAGTGTCTTATTATTGGGGAATCACGGTACATATACGCAAGCTATTTGGGAGCTTCCCCCACCCCTCCTCTCCCAGTCCTGAGGCGCTGCCAGGAGACACGAACAGATACCTTGTTACAACACTGGTATTCAAGTCGGTACGCAGACACCTATATCACATATGTGGTGTTTACCTTCTTTATTCCCTGCACACATTGGTACGTAGGTGACCACTGGCACTATCTATTATTAATTATACTGGCTGTATTGCACTATTGTGTTTGAGTCTGAAAATCACAGCTGGAGTGAAAAACACGATATCTTCACACATTGGATTCAGAGACATTTTACTTTATTGACTTCTTGTGACTTTACCCAGGTGCTTAAAATATATATATATATATATATATATATATATATATATATATATAGGCCCAAAATTGGTTTCCAGCATAGGGCCCCATGGAGTCTTAATACAGCTCTGCTTAGCACTGTACCCTCACTTAAAAATTCCCACTTCCAGCACTTGTCTATATCAATTCTTTCATTTGGTAAATTCAATAAACCTATGTCCCCTTTAGTTTCAGGTAATGGTAAGACTTCAGTGACAAACATTTGGATCATGAGGACCTAGCAGCCTTATGCGTTTACATGCGCAACCACAAAATGCTTTTATAGCTTGCAAAGAGCATAAAATGTCCATGTTTCATAAGTCTGGATCCAGTCCATAGTAAACTAGTACAATCTATCTCAATTCAACTACTCATATAAGTCAAGTGGCAATACAAGTTAAACATATTAATTAAGAGAACACTGTACAATTCAATGAGGCTCTGTAAATAAAATAATCCTAATGAATATAACTTAAATATTTATAACAATGAATTGCAAAAGCAATGAACGCATTTATATGTTAAATATTAAATAATGTAAAACGAATATATCTTCATAAAGTCATTTTAATATGTATGTATTCATGTGAATTTGGGTGCACTCATATAAGACAGTTAGGTCTCATTTGCTATTCTGCATTTAATTACACAAATTATACTGAACAATAACTATTATATGTCTAATAGCTTTTAATTGTCTAATGTCAATGAAACAACATCAGCAATTGTCATATTGATTGCTACTGTGTGATACAAATATTACACATGAAAACAGTAATGAATGCACTCTGCTGCTCACGACGAACACTTTATTGACTAGATATCAGTCTCCTTGATTAATCATTCAGACATTCCTAAATCTAGACATACTGCATATATATATATATATATATATATATATATATATATATATATATATAATCAGTATTTGTTCTTTCATGTTATTTTGATGTCAGTTAGAGAATCTAATTGCACTATAAACCCACATTCTCAGACTTGCACTAGCACAAATGTAACGGTAATAAAGTTACCAGCCCTCTAATTAATGTGAGCAGCATTGCTCCCTGCGCTCAGTGGTCCCATTGTTTAATGAATTGCTTAATGTGCTTGATTACTGTTACACAGTAGAATGAAGGAAATGGGCAAAAGCTCACTAGAGGATATGATGAAAATGAATTGGATCAATAAGATCTTTTTGCTCATCTCTGAACAGCCTATTACAGACTCTACTGTCTGTAGAGTCTGACAAGGATAATGTAATTCTTTGGCTTGTTTTCCTTTTATAATTTACAAATATAAATCTTCGATGACACTGAGTTTTAAGACTGGTCTTTGTGGAGTTATAAATGATCCCCAGGCTCCAGTCTTGGTTACTCACATAGGCAGATAAATTAATTCAGAAAACTTTAATGCCAATTACTTTATGCCCTTGGCTTTCGGTTGTTTCTGAAGAGCAGCAGCTAATTAAAGATATGATTCATAATTACTGGTCGATCGAGTAGTTGAGTAATGGAATCAGGAAACAGTCCAAAAAAATGATCAGATCGCTGCAAATTGTTACATAATAGAAAGCTGTAGAATTCAAACCCAGTGTATCGATTTTCAGAACATATATTTGTTTTTAAGTACAGTACAAATGCGTGTCACTAGTTGTTTTCTCTTGTCTCAGACATAAGCGTTTACATAGGTGTTTATTTGTGACATCACATTTGGATATTTATTGACTGTTCTCTTGCCAGAGTTGCTCTGGCTTTCAGCATTACCGTTTATACAGTTCATTGTAAGAATATGCAAATAAACCAGCGTTTCATAGACATAACCCATCATTTGTTTTTTTATTTATACATTTTTGTACACATACTTTTACAATGATTTGGGGTATTTATAAGGCCCAGAACGTCCATTAGGCAGCAACTAGGGCGTCGGGACCTGTGGGGTGCCACTGACCAGAATTAAATGAAGAATGTCTGTAATACTGTCGGTAGCTTTCCCTAGATAATAATCAAGTGACCACAAGGCTGAAACTTCACCTAAATGGCCATTACTCTTACCCTCTCTAGATTTGCTTCTCAAATTAATGCATCAAAAAAAATGTACAAAAAATGTAAAAGCCTTGAGCTGTTCAACAACATTTTCTAACTTTATCACTCAAGGGGTTAGATTTACTAAGGAAAAAGTGGAGATGTTGCCCATAGCAACCAGATGTCAGCTCTCACTTTACTATTACATAATAGAAAATGGGCAACATCTCCAATTTTCCATTTCTGTGGTTAAGTGAATACCTCATAGGTTGAGTTTAAATGCACACACAGTGGTCTCAACACAATGGACCCATCTGCACATGCTTGCATCTGATGTTACGACCTGTGTGGAGTCATGTGATGAAGGCAGGGATATGCCACAACCCCACTTTACTTCCCTCTTCTGTTTGGAATTCCAGACCTATGTGCGTACATAAAACACAGAGAGGTCAGGATTTGGTCCAACGTCTCAAATAATTTAGTTAATATTTGCATTACCTTTAGTCACCAAATATAAATTCATATAGTAAGTAGAAAACAATAAATGTAATTGAAAGCAAATAGTATATACCATTAAAAGCAAAAGGGGGCTTAAAATAACAGCTTCACAAGGGGTGTTAAATTGTGCAAAGAAAGTTTGAGTAGAGTAATGAACTATAAACTTCAGTATTTGTTCTACCTGCCCCTTTCCCCTACTGGTCTCAAATAGACCCTGATTCGCTCCCAGGTCACTAATCGAAGGTACACATGCAGTCTGAATCCAGTCCATAGGGTGTACCATATATCTTTCTTATAATATGTATTGCCAATAAAACAGTGATGGTTAATGTGAAAACTTGCCTAGACTGCTAATATAGTAAAACTTGTTCAAATTTACTGTTTTAATATATATTTCTTTCTGTTTAATACATTTTATGTATCTTTCTTACTATCCATATAATCTTAAAGGGCTGAAAACATTTCCTTCTTTTCTTCTCCTTTCTAATGCTACTGTCATCCATTCATTAAATACACTACGAGTATATAGTGGTAAGTGATACAGGCTTGTTGGATCTGAACAGGAAATACCAGGACAAATTGAGATGGACTTTTTCTTTGTATCCATCTCTTTGTATATATCCTTCTTGTCTTTTCAAACAAGAAATATGATGCTTCCAATTTCACTGATTACTAGTCTCAGTATCCTTCTTATCAGGACAATCATAGTCCCTGTACAAATGCTCCTCTAATGTTATTTTTCTAACAATTGTAGGCGCTGACCCAGAGTCGATGGAGATGTTGGAAAAGAATATATCGTATTTGTCTGCTATCTGCATTTGGCTTGATAGTTAGTTGGTTAATTTAAAGTAACTGAGAGCCTTTATCCAAAATGAATAGCAAAAGTATTCAGATACTGAGTCTCACTGTATACTTATCAGGACTGCATGTCATTTACATCTGACAAACTCCATTTGTCCAACAGATATCTATATCATGGATAAAAATAATTTGATATATAAACCACACAGAAAAAAATGAATGTAGCACTTTATTAAAGAAAAAAGAACTTGTTTGGACTAGGATTAAGGTAACTGCATTTTAGACTCTAATGTTCCAACCATGCCAG
>JABWIB010005688.1:6911-23703 GCA_016617825.1 Platyplectrum ornatum
TAAGAAAATGTACGTACTGGTTAATTTTTCTTTTGTTCTACAAACGTGTTTTCTTTTTTAGTTTTATAATAAGATATTATCTGGAAGGTAGGCATTAGTGNTTTACCAATGTTTAAGGAACTTTTTTTATTAAAAAAAAACAAAACTATGTAATGAACACAAAGGTTAAGACATAGCTAAAAACATTGTGTTCCTTTTGGCTCAGTTGGCTACATCATGCCATGGAATTAATACTACTATTACTACAACTACTACTACTACAGTATAGGTTCTACCCATGGTTGCCAACATTTGAAAATGATTATCAAGAAGATTGTGATAGCACTATAAAGGCACTGCACCAAGCAGGTGACACTGCAACTGATCAACAAGGGACCAAAGATGTTCACTTCCATGTCCATAGGGCTTANTGCAAGGATAAAGGACCTATCACCAGAGCCGGATTAATGGGATGGAGAGGCACACAGTGCCACAGGCTCGTCATTGATGGGCAAATAAATGATACATTCCTCCTTTGGTGTTGCCAGAGATTGGGGNGAGCATTGTTGGCTGTTGTATTAATTACATGAGTAGTGATTACTAGGTTCTTATCTACACGTTGATTCTTACTGCACTGAAAGTTAATGGGAGAATGAAGATACACACCTCCCTTCATCTCTCCGTTACATAGCTCTCTTCCAGCACCTTCTTTCTCATAACACATCAATTTCCTTGCGCTCCCTCTCAAACATACTTCTGTCTCTAAGCACCCCCTACATTACACATGGTCCCTCACTGTCCCCACAGACTGCTAGGCTGAGCCAATGAGTCGGGGACAGAGTCAACACATCACAGGTCTGGGGTGCAGTTCCTGACAGTGCCCCTTCAATCAGCCAGTGCCTGGGGCTCTAGTTCAACTGGCTTCACCCTCACTACACACCTGGTTGTGTGTATACCNGGGTTAGAAGTGGGGGTGTATACGGGGGTATGCCATACCGGCACTTCTCCCACTGATGTAATGGAAACATTTCAAATCTCCATTGACTTCCATTATTTCCTATGTTTCCATACCACCACTTCTGAATGTCCATANCCCCACTTCTAAATTTCCACTTCGACCACTGGTGTATACTGTATGTTATATATTTGAAATTAAAGAAAACACAAGACAACTACAATACAGTTTGTGAAGAATAATATAATAATATTAAACATTATGTTTCAATATATATATATATATAAATGTCCTGTTCTTTAAGAATCTAAGAATGCAGCTGGAGGAAGAACTGAAGCCTTGGAAGTCGTACAATGGGCATACAGTTTGGGCTGAACTATCTTATTATTGCATGGAATTCTANCTGAACTTTTGCTCCACAAATAATGAACTTGTTACTTTCAAGATGTTTGTACAAAAAGTGAACAGCTAAGTGTTTGATAATTCTCCAAATTTGAATGTTATGAAAGGACATAAACTCTTAGAGAAAAATAAAATATTTTCAAGCATTTCACTTTCCCTGACCTCCCCTAACTGGGATTGCTTAACAGGCAGAATATAGCGTTCTGTAAAATTTTACAATGGAACAAAAATCTACCAACACAAGACATTTCTCTGCAATAAAATGATTATTTACACTTCAGACTGTATTAAACAATGTTTTGTGACACGTTGCTATTGTTTGTGGGAACTAGATGAACCACAGGTTATAAAGTTCATTTAGGGTAAGCTTCAATCTATGGGATAGGAACAAGAAATATGATTAGAATGTGCAACTTTGTAAGACTGTAACTGCTACTTTTTCCCTTAAATAGAATAAGTTGAAATAATGGAACAAATGGAAATGATAGTTTGTTGTAAGTTTATTACACCTTTCACTCTTATATCTCATACATTTACCCACAATCANTGTTATTCAGGAGGTCTACTAAATTGTTTACATTTTAGTCTATTTTTTTAATGTTTCTTTTTATTAAGGATTGCTAACATTTTAGTATAAAAACATGCGTCAGAACGGAACAACTTTGCAAATGAAATCTTTTCCGAGAGGTCCAGCAAGCCATAGATACAATAGTACGGTTAACAATATATGTTTACATAGGATACAATATAATGACATTTGTTCATATGGGACCTAATACATAATATGATTATAGGAGGTTTAGGTAATGTAGGAGTGGGACAGGGCAGTGGGAGAAATCCCCCCTAGACCTCTACTAACAATGTAAGTTATTGTTCTCTATATTAGCCAGGAGTACGTTAGGTGCTCAGAGGTTGTGCCCTGTCCTTCAATTTCTATGTTAACAATTCCCAAACCACCAGCACTGAGTATAATTTCTTGATCCAACCTCTGACAGTCTGGGATTACCTTAAATGTTCAGTCGCATTATAGGTAATGTCTGAATGGTAATGTCTGAATTATGATGGATTGGTGCTGATTATCATGCAACATGTTCATTGTATGCTTACAATCATGCCGAAACATTAGGAAGTAGAGAAAAACTCAAGAGGTCTGATCCAGCCCAATGTTATATTTGCTTCTACTAAAACAATGATGGAANCAGACAGCATTCTTCTTACCTGTATGCTGTATATGCGTAGTGTGAACCGAAATTGATTTTGCAGTTTTATTTGTACACTTTTATGTCAACTTAGTTTTGATTGTTATTATTATTATTGTGTTTTTCAGATACAGGCATCAATAAGACTATTTTCCACAGAAAAGAAATTAACCAGTGTTGTAACAGTGTCTTTTTATTTTATATATGGTGCTAAGAACATTTAATGGCTTTCTGCCTAGTATAACATGTGACTGCTGCTATTGCTTCCATGGGAGTCACGTGACACGGCAAATCCTGCATCATTAGTAACACTCGGAATAATCTTACAAGTAAAATGGTAATATCCATCACTGTCATTGTATTCTTCCATTGTTACAGATGTTATGGTTTTCAAACAGGATCGCTGGATTCTTAGCTTTGTGTTACAATTAATTACAACTACAATCTTTTTCTGTCCCGAAATTTTTGTCTCGCCATTCAAAAAAAACTGTGGACAGGGATTTCAGGCTAGAGCTTGCATGTTAATCCTTTAGTGGTTTTACAACCTGGAGGTCTCATGTGCATCACAATAACATCCTTGTTCCTATCACAAAAGTGAATTTATCTCAAATTCCTTCTGATGAGTTCTAATATCCTGAATTTTGTAATAAAACAGTTATACCACTGATACAATACTCCATTAACAAAAAACTTACATTGCAAACCATTTTTTGAAATGGAAGAAAGTTAGTCACTAAAACAGTTGTATGTCTCAATTATCCTGCATAGCCCCTAGGTTTCCATGACCATACCTTATAAAGATGATACTTGTTCTTGAACTGATTAGTTACCTGTTTAGCCAACCATGAAAACATCACACAAAAAGGCAAATCCACGTGTAACATAACATAACCGTTTATTATTAACAACTGTTCAAATCTATTAGGCAACTTATTCCAAATATTTGGAAACTTGTAACACTAATTACACCTATGTACATACATACAAAAATACTTTGAATAATTTGTGGGGGGAAACATGGGGTTCAACTTAAATGAACTATTATATTTTCTATTATTTACATAAACAAAATAACAAAAAAAGTTCAAAAACATCAAATCAAAAGTAAAAAAAAATGTACAAAAATATAACATCTTAAACCATTAAAATAAAAATGTCAGACTAAGTGCCCCCAAAGTACCTTAGTATTAATGGTTTGGTATATATAAGTGATTTGTCAAAGATTATAACATGGAATTGAACTCCTCCTTGTAAAGCTGTGTCAGCCAGGAGTAAAAGATCAAAGCATTTTTTTCTCAGAAAACATTTCAACATTTTAAAAGGTGCAAAAATAGCAGAGACAAATGCAGTGCAAATTCTGGGTGATGCCCTGACCAACCTTTATGTAGACGAACTGCAAGTTTACAAAGAACGTTTTAACAATATTACAGGCTAAGCTATTTGCAAGTGTTGCTAGTACACAATTGGCATGAGGCTATCTATCTGCTAATACTTATTCTATCCTGTAACAAGGTGTGGTGCAGTAAGCCACTGCTTCAGCCTAAGCATTATCTACATAAGTTCTGACATCCCCTTGGTACTGAAGACAAAAGTTCTATAGCCAAACTATTTACCTGTAATAACTATAAGATCTGTTGCATCTATCAATGTGAATAAGTGCATGGGAATGCTTAATAAATATTTGCATGTAGTCGAAAGATAAAGTAGCTGGTCAGCTACTGTCAGTAGCAAGAGACTGGAAAGATGTGTACTGAGTCATACAGCAGAAGAGATTCAGCAGCACAATGCTATGCATTCACTTTGCAACAACAAAACACTTCAACTGTTATTTTTTTTTTTTTTTACATATCTCCCAAAGCATTCAGAACATGAACGTTAATAGATGAAAAACATGGATGGCAAGCTTTCTGTCGGGTACCTGACACCATTCCTGAGCATTATACAGGGCTGTGATCTAAAAATCAATCCTATTTTCTCTTCAGTAAGACACATGTTGTGATGAAAGATGAATGTCACAGTTTCCTCATGTATAACATTATTTGTAGAGGACCCAACTTGTCACATTTAAATATGTCTCTGTCCCCAATGTCAGTGACGTTTATGACCGGTAATTCAGCAGCTCAACTGTTTCCCACGTTTGCTTTCTCTTGGTAGGATTGTGGCATTAAATGTTTCGAGCGTGAAGATGAGGAAATCCACATGCAGCTTGCGGTGACATCAGATATTGCTCAGTGATCCCTGTGTGCTAGCAATGGCTGAGTAGATGATGTGCTGCTACCCACTGAATTTATCCTGACTGAGTGGTCCACAGGTACATGGTTCGGACATATAGGGGAGGTGTTTGCAAAACTCTGTTTTCAAGAAAACAAAAAAAAATAAATTAATGTTTTTGCACAGTAAAGTTATGTAACGTAATCTAAGAACAATCTTATACTATCTATGGAGGTTGCACCACAAGTTCTAACATGTCCTGTTAGATATTGCTGGACACATGACAAGTGTTTCTTACCTTAGTACACCAGCTTATAGCATTGATAACATTAATCATTTCTGTACATATGATTTGAACAGCAGGATATCATTTATCTAACCTGCATTTAGTCATTAAGTCATCCTTCCATGACATGAGCTACAGTGGTGTTTAATGGCTCAGGTGAGAGCAAGCATGGGGGCTGTTGTTTTGATATGGGTATGTAATGTGTATGACAGGATCCGTTGAGCTATCCTAGCCTAGCATCTATCATAGCCTCTTATAGCAGTGTTTCATCACTTAAGGACCTCTGTGTGATTGACTTGCTAAGACCATTTAAGATCATAGTATCTGTGCTATGTTTGAGGATTTGCACTTACATGCCCCTTGCTATCTGACAGCTGCTGCTCCACCATCTGTACAATCTGTTTAAAGGTTGGTCGCTTTAATGGATCTGCGTTCCAGCAACTCTTCATGATTTCATACCTACATTAGAAAACAAAGACAAGTGAGTTTGAATACAGGAATTTTCTAAAATATTTGATATTGAAGCATGTTGTACATTATGTCTGAATTTACTGTGACTCATAATGTGGGGAACACAATGCACATTCCTTACAGTCTGTCCTTCTTATACTTTATAAACAAACATACAGACTCCAGAGTGTAATCTGCCAGTAGTGATAGGTAAAGTGTTCTGCGGTTACTTACAGTTCAGCAGGAGCACATTCTGGGCTCAGCATGCGGTAACCGTCCTTTATCATTCTGTAGAACTTGGAGTCNACTGGTATTCGCGGGTAAGGGCTGCTTCCTGTTCATTAATCAAACAATGAAATGTTACAACAGGACAGGAATTACTGGAGAAGAAAACTAAAGTGGTTTTGATGGTGAAAGTAATTAAACTGTAACTACTGATATGGTTACTGTGTTTTAACATTTACCAATGACAATTGTTTTAATTGCATGTACCACTATAAGAATACAATTAGGGTATATNTTGTCATAAAGTAAATAAAACATATCTAATTTCAGGGTTTTGTGTTAAACATATTTAAATGTGACCTACCGAGTGAAAAGATCTCCCAAAGTAGGATGCCGTAAGACCAGACGTCACTTTCAAATGTGTATACGCAGTGAAATATGCTTTCAGGTGCCATCCACTTCACTGGNAGTCGAGCCTATTGGATAATAATATCAATAGAAGAACTCATTTATAAATAATACAATCTTTTGGGAATAAAATACTTCAANCGGTACACAGTAAGGTGTAACCATGATTTATACAAACAGTCTGACCTATAAAACATTCAATGTAAACTGTTACTTAGATACAGGAAAGGTCAGACCGCAATGTGTACTCCTTGTGTTTGTTTCCCACCAAGAATACTGTAACAATGTCTTTTTTTTTTACTTGAACTACNTTTTGGTTAGTTGTATTAGGACTGAACAGTATCAGCTCAGGATTTGCTTATTTAACTTGACATATGAAATATCTTAGTGTTTTTTAGAGAAAAATAAACATTTGCCATTTCTTCTGTAACATCTCCAGTTTACAAGGGCTGTATTTCATGACATTTTTATATGTCTGCTATGTCTTGTGTCAAAGATTTTATCTATTTTCTAAGGTCAAAACAAATAAAAATTGTTCGTTCTCAGGGTGTCTATAATCTATATGATAAAAAGAGGCCATGGTTAAACTATATTTGCTGCTATGAACTTTGCATCCAGTACAAGCAACTGACACAAAACAGTCCTAAAGGACACAATACAGTCAACAANCAAAAATACCTAAACTACTGCTAATATTGCCAACAGTAATTGAATACAATTTTTGATGGACTGTAAACAAGCAGGCTGATCCTCAAAGTTGTTGCCTCCCACAAAATCAAGGGTACATGGCTTGCTGGATTTTCATGAGTTTTGGCAGAAACTGTTATGTATGATAATCTTATATTAATAATATAAAATGGTAAGTCTTCTAGGTGCTAACATGTAAAGATATTTTCAATTTAAACAACTGTAATTTTACTAAATCACCACTGAACTCATAAAACCCAAATGTCTTTCCCTTTCTTCTCTCCAATCACCCAGACTGCAATTGTAGAAGAAAACTATAACAAAAAGTCTGCTTTATTCACATCTAATAGTCCCAGTCGTATTACCTTTTCCGTCAATTGCTAATCAGTTTAAGGAGATCAATATATATTTCTTTTTTAGTAAAACGGACATTATGTACAATACTTCCATTATATACAATAAAAATGTGTCTAATAGGTCTACTAAAGTGTCATTTTTACATGAAGTTTTACATTATATCACTAAATCATTATGTACTCTACAAGAGAGAGTGTTTTGATGTGATTTGCTGTCGTCTCAATGTTTTCTAAGTGAATTTGAGCAGACTGAGTAACTGTAACTGAATTACACCTGATTTGACTTACATTTCCTTTAACCACATAATTTGAGTCATTTTTNATGTCTCTAGCGAGGCCAAAGTCGCAGATTTTTGTTATTCGCCCATGAGTGAGGAGGATATTTCTTGCAGCAAGGTCTCTGTGAATGCACTGAAAAAAAAAGTATTAGATAAGTACACAGCAAAAATCCTTGATAACAACCAGAAAACACACAAAACAAAACTTTGTATAATCTATGTATGTAATCTATGTATAATCTATCATAGAAAAAAAGGGCAAATGATGCCCCCACAATACATATATATATATATATATATATATATATATATGTCCATGCAGTTGGCTCTACAATTGTATCCCTGTCTTATGTGTCATCAAATTTGTGTGTGCTTCTATGTATTAACTCACATTTTTCGCTGCCAGGAAGTTCATGCCCTGTGCAACTTGATATGAAAAGCTAATCAGATCTTCTGTATCTAGGGCTAAATCATCTTCTTCAGGCATTGAAATGGTGACATCTTGTTCAACATAGGATCCTATTCAAGAGAAACGGTTTAAACAGTTATACACCGCATNTAAACAAGAATGACTTAAGCCTGCGTCTGACGTTATCCCTCACACAAACTATGAAAATCTCCAAGCTACCAAGATTTAACAAAATAAAATATTGCCAGACTTTCATAAAATGCTTACTTAAAATAAAATATGCTATTTTCAAAATGACTGTAATTATTTNAGCTATCACTTTGTAAATTGTGTTTATTCCAAGTCGTGTGTACATAAATGATTGCTGAATATTAAAACCATTGTAAAAAGCAATTTTGGGAATGAATAAAATATACCTGATTTCCTCTTATCTGGCTTTGTTGGCACTACATAAGGTACTCCAGGCTTCATATCCATGTACTCACTCATTCCATCACTGTAAAACAAAAAGGNATACGACTCAAAACACTGTCCCTATTTACACCACTAAAAATGAAGAATTCAAGAACAAAGGCAAGGATATGAACTGTTTAATTTGGCACAGAAACAAGAATAACAACGACTGACATCCATATTTTTCAGTGACTGCATCACAGGATGCACGTCTAAATGTTGATTACAGCTCTCTGAAATGTAACCATTGGAATCAACAAGACATTTAAGATGTACATTGTTCCAATTATTTCATACTTGAATTGCTTTTCTACAATGTCTCCTTATATGCCATATGCTATGTCGCAGCATCAGGTATACTACTCATAAAGACATTGCATATGTTAAGAACAGAAGTTATAACAATTAGTATCAGGAGGGAAAGACAGCAAGTGATGAACAATAGATCAGTCACCAGGGAAATGTTAAACCAATATTGTTTACATGTAACATGACCTTCTACAAAGGCTGCTGACAGGTCAAAGAGAAGATAGTACATTCCTTCTGCTCTTAAAAATGTTGATGTGTCTGTGTATCTTGTGTGGCAATTTGCAGAGCACAGAATACTTAACCCCTATTTAAAGTGTATTAAACATGGTCTGTGAAATGGAATAAATACCAAAAAGCAAAAGGCTTTAAGTGTAAAGGAACGCATCTGATTTAATTATATTGTGGGTGTACTTTAACAGCTATCCATACCAACACAAAATTGGTTATATGATGTTACATCATATAACCTAGTTACATCACTACAACTTGGTGCTGATCTGTATAATTCCAACAACTAAAGTTGAACAGATCTTTTATAGACTTATTATATATTTTATATTTAATGCAAGAAATAATGCATAAAAAACATTACTATGCTCACCAAACATGGTTCCTTGAGTTAAGAAGGTTCTTATAAAGGGCGTTTTCAGAATGGTCTTCAAATTTAGGGCAGATAAAGGAATCGCGCTTTCTTCTCAGATAATTCAGAAGGTCTCCNTAGCAGCAGTATTCAGTGATGACAAGAGTTGGGCCTGGTTGACAAAAAATGGATTCATAAAGGTTATTGAAAAGGACTATGTAAGGACCCATAATGAAAAAAGCTAATTTAAAGCTATTATCATGGAATATATAAGCACAGTGACCTAGAATGCTGGAAAGTTACAAAATATATAACCTATATACTGTGTCCTGCAATGGACCTGGAGTGGAGTTTTAGTGCAGTGAATGTACAGGCAAAGCAGTGGATGAAGCTAGGAACTCCTAATGAAAGAGCCTTCTTTAGATAAATGCAAATGGGTGTGTAGGAGGTGTATAGGCAAATAGGAGAGAGGCATAAATGCACCAGCCTTTACAAGTTGNGTTTTTAAAAGAATCTTTGTTCTTATAAGTAATTTATATTGTATTTTCTTGTATGTATTGCTTAATTCCAATACATTTATTTNAAATTTATAAAAATGTATAAAAATGTCATAAAATTTTAGTTTGAGCGGGGAGAGTACGGGAGAAGCTGATTGCCCGTCCAGCAGTGAAGTTCCCTACAGCGCTGGCATCACTGTCGCCATTCCGCATACTGATGTCTGGCGTGCACTGCAGAGGTGAACTTGTGAATACAAGAAGATGCTTTATTACATATTTTCACTGATGAATAATTTTGGTGTGTGGAGTCTTTGATGAAACCAGTTTGTATATTTAGCATTATTCATATATATTATATAAACCTGGCTCCTAAATGTTTGATCTGTCTCGAGCCCTGCTAAAGTGTAATGCAGTTGTGTAGTAAAACTTGTTTTATTCTGTCATTAAACTGATGAATGCTTGTTTGATGTGTTTCAGGGTTTCTAGAGCGCCTCCATCCATTATATTATAGTTATAATATACTTCTTTAGAAAACTGAAGAACAGAAGATACACTGACTGTAAAACACAAAATGACTACAAAGAGAATTGACACAAAATATACATTAAATATGACAGCAGCTTGTTGGGACATACTGAAGAACACCTCAGGGGGACATTTCTGACACACATTGAAAAATACAGGCTATTTACAATGCAGATAACACAAAACTGTCAAGTACTGTAATTATAATATACTAAAAATAGCTTGTTCAAAGTTATATAAAGTTCCAAATGCACAAACAAATGTCAATGAACCAGATTCAGAGTTTAGGCACTATTGCACACAGATACTGACCAGTGTTANTGACTTGCTCTAGGAAACATCATCTCTCACCTGTAATACTGTTTGCAACTAATGAAATTTACCTCCCCTGCAATTCAACATGGTTTTTCCCACTCTTGAGTAAGTCATGAGTAAGTCAATAGTGCCAACAGTCTGAATCTAGTCCAATGTTACGAACATGTCTCTGTATATGATCTATACCGGTCCATATATGAGCCCAGCCTTTACCACAAAAACCAGTACCCCATCTGCTCCCTTATCTACACAGTAGAGAGTCAGCCATCAGTTACACACAAGGTATAAAGCATGTGATAGAGACACTTGTACAGAGAAACATATAATCAGCCAGAACAGAGATTAGGGCTTGTGGTTACTGGTCTCCTCAGAACTGAACACTGAAACTTTCTTGGAAGAAACAAATTGATTGTCACACACATATGATTTATCACAGTTGTACTAGAGACACTGTAACCGTAGAAAGTGATAGGATGGCACACTCTCCTTATCTGCATAGGCGCATGTTCAGTAAGCCTGTGATCTGCCAGAGAGACAGCAAATTGAAGCATAGCAATGGCTGAACGCTACTGAATAGAATATGTGTTTCTGTCTGGCGAAGAATGATTGATGATGCATTTATTACGTTCCACATTCAGCAAAACAAGTACACATTAACAGCGCTTTATTTTTACTGGCTCCATGAAGGCTTAGTCACACGTTGGGACTTAAGCTGCACTCGCAATTAGGCAATTATCCTTAACCCCTAAGGCGACCAGGTGACTGATGTGGTACAGGTACCCTTTCGTCATGACATTGTAATTNCTTTCTAAAAGACTCATCTTTGATATTGCCTATACATTTGCAGGCGTTTAGCTCTTCCACCCCATAAATACCTATAGCAAAAAACATTTCTGATTCACGCGCTCAGATTCCCATATGAAGAGCTAGGGTTACTGAAAAAAGAAAATGATACAAGTTCTGACAACTATCAGCAACTGTGATAACATTTCAGTGTTTACATTGCTTATGAAATGAGAAAGTCTTTCACACAGACAGACTAAAACAATGGACTGATTTACTGCAAACGTCCTCAATGTACATTCACGTCATGGATGATTTTTAAAAGGTTAGTGCTATCACATTCTCACTTCCAACACTGACTGCAGTACAGACACTGTAAGTGCTGTAGGAATGAAAAGTTATTGCCTTTCTTTCTGAATAGTTTAATAATTTTGGTCATACAGTGTCAACAGTAGAATATTCTGCTATATTTAAGTACCAACGCCCAGCTTTGACACCATGAAGGTTAGTGATCCCAGGGCAGCCCAACATATGTGCTACTTTTAGAAAGGGATTTTAAAAAGTTGGAAACCCCGTAAATGATACGCACTATCCGCTCTGTGGTTTTCCTCTTCTATTTTAGAAGCCTTTGTATTACACAAAACTTGCTCCATGTGGTTATTTACAGCTAACATTTACTTATACATTCATTTACCTCCTACAGTACAGGCTCCCAGAAGATTCACAATGTTCTTGTGATGACCGAGATAGCTTAAGACTTTCAGCTCAGACATAAGTGCTTCCCTCTCTGTTGCATGGGCACTTGCTGTAATTAGAGAGACTTTATTCAGCATCAGATGAAAAGTGTCATTAAATAACAGGAGACAAAAAGGCACCAGAGCTTACGTTTCAGCATCTTCACAGCTACCGTAAGTGCGTTGTCTTCTTTCAAAAGGCCATAAGCAGTAGCTTCCACTACTTTACCAAATGCGCCAGCACCAAGAATCTTACCTGTTTACAAAGGACATAAGAAAGCATTCAGCAAAAAGGTATGGTAAATAATATTTAACTAGAATTATGCAGCTGTGGGAATCATAGCATCAAATTTAATGTAACATTATACTATTAGTTTTAGTGCCCTTATATGTTAAACAAAATATTCATTGATTACATCACTAATCAAAAGAAACCTTAAAAAATGTATAATATAGTAACTGTANAGTCTGATACACTAACCAAAGCACAGCCTGTCTCTAGGGAATTCCCACTTGTTGTCATAAGGAAGTTGCGTTGGGTCAATATACACATAATTATTTCCATTGATTTCTTCCACTACTTTCCATTGTATTTCATACTTTGGTTTCTGTTAAGCAGAAAAGAAGAAGAAAAGGAGATTAAATTAAAAAACATCCAAAAACAAAGAAAAGTTAAATTACTTCCATTTCTGCAGTGCCAGCACACTATACCTGTATATATTTATACATAAGAACAGTCACAGCGATGCACATCACAGCAGCGGCAACTATGAAGCCGATCAGCAAAGGAGTGAACAAATTGTGGGGTTTTTCTAAAAGAAACATGAGAAGAATCAATGAAACTTAATTTACATATTAACTCATGAGAAACGATAAAATTATAAATTCAATGTCCATACATTTTATTATAAGTTTAACATTCAACTAGCCTAACCATACAAAATCTGCCACTTACCTTTAATGGCAAAGCTGAATGGAGATGAAATGCTGTCCACTCCATTGGATGCAACACACTGCACTGTGCCATTCTTCTTAATGGAACTCACATCGATATAGCTTTCTACAACCATGCGNCCAAGGGTTGAATTCTCCTGACTGTATTTAATGTCGGATGGAGGTATTGGAAAATCTGTACACCTGCAATATCAACATGTCAGGTATAATNAAACACATAACAATAATCTGTAGTAACATGCAAAATAACACTAATCTTCTACCATCGCACTATTGTATATTCAAATTAATTGATTGTACATGAACTGTCACTTCCATAATGCCAGATGAGAAACTGCTGATTGTGCTAATGACCAGTGTCTCAGGGCAGCATTTTAACAGATCTCTTGTCAGTACAACATGGAAACACAGGCAGTAGCAATGTCTGGCTGTCACTTAGCAGCATTCAGAACACCATNACTTGTGTTTAAAACACTTACTGCCAAATCCAAATGACCAAAAATTGAACTTTTTGTCAAGGTTTCTAAGGGGTGTATTTATGCTACTTAGCAATGTTGAACTGANTTTACTCTGGACAATATATCTCAATAAATCATATTGTACGGCGCTACGGAAACCGAGTGTCGCCTTATAAATGAACGTTAGCGATAGTTATAATAATAATAAAAAATTATATGGTAGTTCTTCATATGTAGTGTGTGTGAATTGGTAGCTCTCAGCAGTTGTTATACATTGGTAACTTACTACTACATATAACAAAGGGGATGGATACTGAAGAATGTAGGGTATCCCCACTAAAACATACTGAATTCCAAAGAAACAGCTGAGATTATTTTGAGTAAATGCCTATGAAGAATACATATTATAGACACTATATATAAGTGTAAGCAATGTGGAATGGTCATTACCTCTGCTCCGACCCTGGGCAGAAAAACCATTCAATAGAAGGAAGGGGGAACCCAGCCGCAACGCACTGCAGTAGGTCACTACTGACTTTCTCTGCGATGAGGATTTCAGGTTTTGCTGTTGAGATAGAAACACAAATCAGTATTAAATATGAATGTTTTTGAACAGTNCGATTATATTAAGCCATAGGAAACAGGGAAAAATAAATTTACTTTTCACAAATATGTTGAAGCTGACGGAAGAGTTGGCATCGGAATTGGAGGCATAGAATGTATAAGTTCCTTTCTCATTCCCTTTCAGGCGAATCAGATGCAGTTCGCTCACGTACCTATAAGTACCAAAAGGAGAAAACATTAACAAACATACTGCATACTAGATAGATAGAAGACATCATTGAAAAGTTTGATAACAAGGCTGCAGGCCAACCTTTTATATACAAGGCACATTAATCTCAATGAACTTATTAGTAGTAAGACTTTGCAGCTGTGGATGGCTTAAACCAAAATGTATTCGTNATACAGAGAAAGGAGAATAATGTATTTGTTGTGTAGCAGAATGACTGCTTTACCTGTTGTTTCCCTCATCTCTTGTTTCTACAAAATGGTCNGAGGTGTTAAGCAGGGTCTCATTCATGTAGGTCCAGAACTTTTCNTCAGGCTGGGGATAGGCATCCATGTAAACCCTCAATATAAGATTTTCTCCAGCGTTTACATCCATCGTGGTGTTCTCGAGAACAGTCAGATCAATGTATCCCNTTTCTAAATCACAGAAATAACAATATTTATCATTCATTGTTTTACTAATCTGAATAACTACATTTATTATTTTNATCTATTTTTTTACTGAACATGTTAAGATGCAGACTAGACCCATATCAGACCATACAGGCAGCCCTGCATTTGGATTGTAACTATGTCCCCTTATAGACACTGACCATGGAATAAGCAATGGAAGTTAAGCTAAATACACTCAGGTAGAAAAAATAAGCATTTTTCATAAAAATCAATAAAGTAAGAGGTTAATAACTATATCAAATCTCGACCTACCAATCACATCTAACGTGAAGGTGACGTTCACGGCACCAAAGCCATTCCATGCTTGACATATATATGTTCCAGACTCATTAAACTGAACTGCGGGGCTGCTTAGAGTGCTGTTCCNTTCGAAGTTGGTATTGCCATGATACAGGCTTTTTTCAGTGATCGTCTAAAAAACAAATTACAGAACTTACAAACATGACANAAAAAGCCACAAAGCTCCTTCGCAGTAATCATTATTGAACATGCCNAGCCTGCAAACCGCCATACAAACTGCTTAAAGTGTCTGCTCGTCAAGCTGTCTAGCGCAAACATTTTCTTTTTAGAACTGGGTAATGACAGATTCATTGATAAAGGCAACAATGCAAGCGCTGAGTGGCAAATCAGNTAAGAACAGTTTATTATTGTGATGTTGCTGATTGTAAATTCACCTTTCCAGCTTCATTAAAATATGCTAATTGCAGAATACTGGGTGGCCGTATCTTTATGTGCAGACAAAAGAAACCTAATGAAATGACAGATAGGAAATGGAGGTCGATGCTGCAGGGATTTCTATGAAAGGGGAAGGAAGAAGGGGTCTTCAGACTCCACAAATACTGCTAAGCTTTTCTAAGCTAACGGTGGCAGGGGAAGAGCGTGACAACTAATTGCAGTATTAGATTTTCTGATAAGGGTGCTAGTATAATTACAATTGTTATATAAAACTTTCCAGGTAAAAGTTCTGATGGATCCCTCGACTAGCTAACATTACTACAACCTCAATGGTGTAGGGCAGGNGTAGGCAACCTGCGGCTCTCCAGGTGTTGTTGAACTACAAGTCCCAGCATGCTTTGTCTGGTATCAATNATGTATGTGCAGTTAAAACATACTGGATCTTGTAGTTCTACAAAGAGGGGTGCAGCAGGTAGACTAACCTTATGGTATATTGGCGTAAAGCAATGCTCTAGTGCAGGTGATGGCAATCTGCAGATTTCCTACCCCTGGTGTAGGAGAATGCACAGAATCGCTGACATAAAAGTTTTGTTAGATGTCGCTGGAAAATACATATTTTATTCTTACAGACAAATCTATACTTCCTATTTATTATCACTTACTACCTAGCAATTTTGGCTAAAAATATCAGAAACTTTTTACAAACAGATATGATTTTTTTTTAAAGATATGATTTAACAAAAAGTGGGTTTACAGAATATTTTATGTTAAATATTTAGAAAAAAATTGTGCCAGGTCAAAAAAAGACCCCATATGCACTGTGTGTATTTGCACAGGAGTTGCTGATCCCCAGGCAGAACAGGTTACATGCCTAGAAGCAATGTTAGGACAATGGACTAGAGATCGCCTTGTTACATATAAGAGCATGACCTTTTAACAACACTGTTACCATGATGCTGTAAACGGAGATGTCCATAGTAACTGGTGTATGGGAACACATGCATGTGTACTAGTTTTTCTTGAAATGCTTATAGTTAAACACATCTATTGTATAGCTTGGTAATGACAGTTAAAGGAAATATTTACATTCTAAAGTTTTAATACTTATAACACACATATCTATCTATCTATCTATCTATATATATTTATATAATTATTATTATTTATTTTATATATTTAATATAGTTTTTATTTTTTGTTATTATTTACCACAACAAGACAAGGTATAAAAACATCAAAGTCAATGAAATACAAAGACATGGACATATATTTATATTTAGTGCAGGTATAAGGGAAACAAAGAAGAAAACCTCAACATATTGCACATATTACCCAACATTCCACAGACCACTTCCCCTTATTAGTTATAATGCACCAGCTTAGCAGAAAGTGAGCCGCTCTCACAGGATTTTATAAAAAAAA
>JABWIB010005690.1:13446-32922 GCA_016617825.1 Platyplectrum ornatum
TTGGTAATAACGTTTATTATGCAATGATAAATATTATATCTCAATCAAATTGGACTATAATCAGTTACGGAATCAAATCATTTTTGGAATAAAAGTTGCATCAAAAGCTGTTGCTTCAATCTACATGAATTGGGAAGTATCCTCATGCATATNCTGTGGATTGTTTACCTATGGACAAAGGACCCTGAAACTCTTCTACACCTATTCATTATCATAAGAACAGTGTTTTACCCAAAACACTGAGCTGCAATTGACAACGGAATTGATCACACCCAGTTTTTGTATTTTAACATTGGAACCATCAATGAGGACACCTATCATTTTCTCAAACAAGAACAACCGAAGACATCTATAATCTATATAGTACCAAAGGTCCACAAAACCTTAGAAAACCCACCAGGACGACCCGTTATTTCCTCTAGGGGCTCACTGAATCAACCTTTAGCCCAGTTTATTGACTTTTTTTGCAACCCATGGTCCAAAACACATCCACGTTTATTAAGGACACCACAGATTTCCTGAAAAGACTTAATACAGTGAACCACCTAGCTGGAGACTTATGGCTAGTAACATTGGATGTTACTAGCCTTTATACGAACATTCAGCATGAGGAAGGAATGGAGGCGATTAGAACCAGTATTTTAACATCTGAAGTATATGAAGGTCCCGACAGCTCATTTTTGTTAACGTTACTTAATTTAGTTCTTACTTGAAATTATTTTTTATTTCAGCACACTTTTTTTGTTCAAAAGCAGGGGACCGCAATGGGCTCAAATATGGCCCCTGCATACACAAACCTATTTATGCACAAATATGAAACGGAGCATATTTTGGGAGATGAGATGTTTTCAAAATATATAAGATTTTTTGTTCGGTTTATTGATGATTTATTATTACTTTAGGCTGGCATACGAGATGAGCTTGAAACATTTATTGATAAATTGAACAGGATAGCACCATCAAATTCACCGCCAACTATGATCAAAAAATTATACATTTTTTGGATGTAACAGTGGAGCAATTACCCTGTGGTTTTGTGACAAGATTGTTTAGAAAAGAGACTGACAAGAATGCCCTCATGCATGCAACTAGCTTTCACCCTTGACCACTGAAAACAGGTCTCCCTTACTCCCAGTTGATCCGCATTGTCAGGATAACATCTAATATGGAGGAGTTACCAAAAGCACTGTGGGAGATGGGCAAGACTCCTCGTCAGGGGATACCACTTTAATGAGGGCAAGACAGCGATTCAGAAATGTCTCAACATACAGAGTATCTACCTGTGGAGGCTGTGTTAAATGTTAACACAGCCTCATGCTACTGGGAGACGTCTTTAAACACCCATATAAAAATCTGTACATAAAAATCAGACATCGACATGTAATAGCAAATTTGCAGTGTACATAATATTATGTCCATGCCCCAAGATATATGTGAGGAAAACAACAAGAATGTTTAAAGAAAGGATAGCATGACACTGCTCCTCCATCAAAAAGGCACAGTTTGCTATTGATAAGACACCACCAGTAGCCAGGCACTTTGTTTAAAAAAAGCACAATGCCCGTACAAATTCCACCTTAGAGGAGAGGAGGCAATAGAGAATTGCTATTATTGCAAAAAGAGGCCAGGCTTATATATTTGTTCAAATCGCTAGCGCCATTGGGATTGAACGAAGAACTTAACCTTTCTTGTGTTATTTAAATAATGCTTGTGCCAAATAGAATACTGTTATTTTGTTTATTTGTTTTTATTTTTATACTTTGTGTCCGTCAACGAGATTTTTAATAGTTTGGTTAATTTTGATTAGGCACATAGGGGAAATATGAACAGTACCTGTGTCCCTTTGTCGTTGTTATGGTGAGGGAGGACATGACGTGGGGGTGACGCACTTCCAGTTTATCAGAGGTAGCAGGAGCCTGAGCATCCTGTTACCCTGACGATGGTGACATATTCGCCACGAGGGGGAACACTAAATGCGGTAATTATCTGCAGGTGAGTACGAACTATATGCATGATAAATGGAAGTTTGTGGCATTATGTTTGTAACAGACCACACAACAGACCACTGAGGATGATGCCTGTGACGGTATCAAAACAGCTGTCGGGCGAGTGGTAATGTAATACTTGGACATATGCATGTAAAACGTTAAAGCCACTAGGTCATATGGCTTTCACAACTGAAAGGTTTTTGTAGTATATAGTAGGACATCCAAGTGATTGCTGCTTACAGTGGGTCCTATGGACATTGGTCTTATTGTTTTTATGGGTGATGGACACTATTGAGGTTGAGAGGTCTCATTGAAACACCTGGATTTTAATAGATTTACAAATAAAGATTTATGGACTATAAAAGATTTTGTTATGAATTTTTGATATGTTGAAGAGTGTTCCAGCCGTGGTTAAAGACCTTTTAACTTTTTTGCCTTATATATATAAGCAGTATATTTAAAAACTACCAGATCAGTTTATGTTTAACCCATTTGGTTCCAGAGTTTTTAACTCATATCCATTGGGTTTCCTTTTGTAAAAGATTTTTTTAGAATGATCACCCCCTTCATGATCACATCCTTTTTGATGTATTGAACAGGTGTCTTGAAGTCTTTCCTATATATTGGAACCTGCATGAGCATTCCAAAGCTATATAATCAATATAAATAAAATATATAGAAATATACTATATTCACTGTTGCAAATGATTGATGTCTTAATTTCAGATATTTTTTATGTTTTGGTTTTAATTCCAAACTGACAAGCTTTGCATGTATAAACTGGGAATATTCTTTTTAAGGGATCAAAACCAGGTCCATTTGTCTTTTATGGGACCAGGTGGGTTGCAAGATGCAATGTTCTTCCCAATACCCCATGAATTGGTTGGTGCAACTTGGAGCAAACCATAAAAATATGGTTTAGAATAAAATCTATGAAATTGATAATAAATTGTTTTTGTGTTAATATTTTCCTCTTTTTCTAAATAAAAATCTGTTGCTCAGATTCTGTTGCTCGGATGAGTACAGTGAAGCAACATCTGCAGTGATAAATAAAAACTGATCATTCCAACATATCTTACGCACTGTAAAATCTGGATTATATATGAGGATTACTGAGACTTTATAAAACTTCAAAATGTAATATTTAATAAAATTAACTCAAAGATCGCAAATCAATAATTATACCTTCATACAGTTCAGAAGAGGATAAATTGGTACATAAAAATTTTACTAAACATTTAACAGATATTAGCAGAGAGAGAAAACCCAGCATACAAATACATACAGGGCCATAATCTCCAAACCAGAAGACATTATAGTGTAAACCATATACCTTAGAAAAATCTTAAAGATATAAGGACATAATGACAGAGTTTATAGATACTTGCATACCAGGAGTAAATTATAGATCCGGTCATGGTGGCCTCTTCATCGGATGTTCCCACTCCATTTTATCAGCCAGTGAGTAACAGCCAGTTAGTTATAAGTCATATTTGTACTCAGAGAACAAAGGGAAACATACCCCCCAGGGTATAGCGTTATTATTAAACAATGAATTTCTCACTGAATACCTAATACTCTGTCAACAAGTTCCTAGATCTTTTAGAATGTAGATTAAGCTTATTTTTAATCTGGTTCCTTTTGTTTTTTTAATGCTGTGAATGTGCTGTTTTAATGCTGTGCTGTAACTGACACCAGGGGCGACTATTCAATCCTGGACTGCCTATTAGATTGATTATAATTGTTTCACTCTGCAAATTGACTGAAGATACATCTTAACAGTCAAGTAAAGGATTTTCACATGAACTATATTGCAAAATCACATTATTAAAATTACCTCTAAAAACAGGACTCCAACAGTTACTGACAAATCAGCTTATATTTTATGTAATTCATATCTACATGGCTTGCAAACTATATTGTCAAGATCACAAAATACATGTTTTTAGCAATGTAATGTAGACAAAATAAAATTACTGTTATAATAGTAATTAAAAATAAAGAAAATTAAATTATAAAAAAAAAATTCACACACACCTATACAATACTAACTGATGCTACAGAAAACAGGGTTATATTTTGGTGCTTTTATCCACTAAAACTATACCATTCTGTTGGTGCAAAGGCATAATACAGTGGATCTGATTGAGTACCACACTACTACACAAGACACAGAAATCACTTAATATGATTAAGGGTCTAGAAACCCAAATTACTAACAAAAACTATTCTTGCTGCTTACACAGGCACTTAGCACTTATATAAAGGGACTTTAGGAGTTTATGTGCATAGATTAAACCCCTCTACAATTAATAACCAGACCCCCAGAGTGCTGATTACTGAACGGGAATTAGAGGCTTTTTAATGTGAGCTGAGAAAATTCATTTCTGTCCTTGAGCTTCACAGGACTCTCACACAGCTCATAGTTTACTCATATATTACTATCAGTAGCTGCAGCGTCTCACAGACACATCTACCATCACACAGAGCACTGCTCAAAATGTCTCCCCTCGCTCTCACTTCCAAGGTCATGCTACGCTGACCACGCCTACTTTCTCTCCCCGTGCATTCTGGGACAAGAAATCTTACTCTAGTAGTTCCTCCCCAAAGCAGCTCATAGACTTGTATAGGCTCACCAAACATGGCCACCGCTGTCTTCACAGTGGGCTCCTCTAAAATGGCTCCCAGCTCTTAGTTCTCTTCTGAGAAATAAAAAAGAATTCCATCCAACCACCTCACTAGTTATGTTTCTAACATGAATCTGCATAGCAGAGGCTACATTTACAAACATGCAGGATTGGAAAAGTGAGTGTTGCCCCTCAGCAACCAAACAGCTTTGAGCTCACATTGTCCAGTATGTAAAAAGAGCTTGAATCAGGTTGCTATGGGCAACATCCTCATTTTTTCAATGCCACTTATTACATTTATGCCCACTGATTTGTATTTAAAAACCTTTCAAATAAAAATCTTTGCTTGATGGAATCTCTTTATAATACATTTTTATTCATCTATTTCAGGGTTGCCAATTTTTTGTTTGAACTATGCATTCTCTTTAGTGCTCAGGTCTAGAGGCGTTAATATAATTTCTGGATTGCCAGACTTGTCCGGAATTTGGGAGTCTCTCGGGAATGTCATTTGATACATTTTTTTTGTTAATCCAGGGTTGCCACTTTTGCATAAAAAACATACGCCAACATGGAGATGTGTAGGGTTACAGAGAAATTTAATCATTTCAATCTCCCTCCCCACCCATGAAAATAACCCATACCCCTACCCATGGGGGTTGGGCGTGATTTATCAGACCATCCAAAGCCCCATTCTTATGTCTTTAGTTTACTATAAATGTGAGGGTTTGACATCATCAACCCTGCCCATTCATTGTACCGATCTGGAGTGAGACATTAAATCACTGTCTCAGCCCAGTTCCCGGGAGATTAGCTGACTCTCCCGACATCTGTGAAATTCACTTTGATTTGTGCTGTGGCCTAGCTCCTATATGCCCTTGCATGTATGTCCCCAAAGCTTCTATTTCTTCCAGTGTGACCCCAGTCATTCTCATACAGGACTGAAATCAGTCAGAAAAGGCAAGCAGTTACAACATCACTTGACTTTGTATCTTCCCTTTTAACACAACCCAGCCTTCCAACACAGCGAGGCCACAGGGACTGGGAGAGGGTCCAGCTTACCTGCTTACAACACTAAGGGGCCGATTCAATCCCCTTCGCGCGATCTTTTACTGCCTTACGCTATTTGCGTAAGGCAGGAAATCTCACGTTTTTTCGTTCGCACCTCATAGAGGTGCGTACAAAAAGACGCGAGGTTTCAATCCCGTAATAGACGGGAAAAAGCGCACTTCGCGTTTTTTCCCGTCTTCGCACGGGATTGAATCGGCCCCTTAGTGTCTATATCAAATAGATACATTTTGTCTGCTACACACAGTGACTTGGACTCCTTACTGTCACTGCCTCAAACTGGGAGGGGGACCATTTTCCGACATCATTATGTCAGAGACACGCTAGATCAGAGGTTCCCAAACTTTCTCAGTGGAGCCTTAAGGTCTCCATAATTTTTCAAGGCACCCCTAAGACACAGTCATTTCTAATTTTTTACATTTTTGAGTCAAAATCATGTAATAACTATTTAGGTAAAAACAGAAATACTTCAGGTTGACATCAAATCTTGTGTTACTGCTATACAAGACGTACAATTGTTTTTCTATGTAACACTAGCAATTTTGCCCCATATCAGAAAATCATTCCACGGCACCCCAATGAGAGCATCGCGGCACCCCAGGGAGCCACGGCACACAGTTTGGGAATCACTGCGCTAGATTACACTAAAGTAAGTGGAGGCCTATCTCGTTGGCTCCGGTAGTTGCCAGATATTACTGTGGATATACTCTTTAAAACGTTGACTAACTCGTTCGCAGCTCTCCGGGCCAGCACTTACAGGGAGATGTTACTCTGTTTATACCATAGAGGTTATGTGTCTCCTGTTAGGGGTTTTGAAATGGGTTTGTCTACTACACATTACTGCCCTAAATGAAAGGAAGCCACAGCCTCCCTTTCACACTGTTAATGGGACTGCTCATTTATACGCTTCTTTTGATCTCGAGTGCGGTCCTACCATTCGACATTATCTTTGTGCCACTTTAAACTAAGTGGGCTGTACCGGATATCCCCGCTGCCACCCCCAATTGCTCTATTCCACGCCAAACTGTACCATCTGTTTAGAATGGCTGGAAGCCACATTATCTACGGAAAAATCTGAAAAGTGTCTATTTGGTACGTGGTCTGGATACATTAATACCCTTTCTCCCTCTATCCAGACACAAATCCATCTATGCTTTAGGTCAACAGATTAGTATGACAACCACTTTCTCCTACGTTCTCCCCCAGTGTTTCTAGATGAATAATTGTGTTCTCTTGTTCTGTAATTTACGGCATTGTCCCTGCTATTTTATTTTACTTATGGCATGCCTTTGTTGTTCTTATCTTATATGTACTGTACTTCACTTTACTATGTTGTAACCTTGTTTTGCACCAATAAAAAATTGCTTGAAATAAAAAGAAATAGCAGGACTGGGGGCATAAAGGGGAGAATAATCATACCCTCCGACGTATATTACAGGTGAGAGATTATGTTTCCAGCCCAAGTCTAATAACAGTGTAACAGTAACACTGGTCAGTATCTGTGTGCAAAGTGCAAAATAAGTATTAAAGTATTCTCTCTGCATGCAAACACTAACATCCCCCCCTTTGAATTTCAACATGGTTTTGCCCACTCTTGAGAAAATCTTTTGATTGGAACAATTTATCTTCTAGTGTATGTCCAGCTTAACTCATATATGTTTTGGTTTAATAAGGGTCACAGAAATGAGTTTGAGAGGGTGCTATCCATAACCAATTGTAAACATATTCTAAGGTCAGAAAAGGAGGGAATTCTGTTAATGGGTGCACTCCTTATGTATCCACCACGCACAGAGAGACAAAATGTATTTTATTAAAACGTAAATTTTATTCATTCCTATTAAAAAGGACTAAAATACAATAAATCCTATTGTAGAGAAATATAAAAAATAGTATTTGAAGTGTGGAAAAATAATTAGAAAATGTGGTTTAAAATTCAAGTAGTAGCTACACTAACAGCCACTTATATCTCTCCAAATATTAGGTCAGTGTACTACCTTATATCAACATATATGTATATATATAACTCTTCCCCTTCTAGTTCAGGTTTGGGTATGGGGTTTAGATTTTACCCTTTCCCCCTCTTCCCCTCCCTTATATTTTCCAAAGAGATGATTTATTGACAGAGGATCTATTACACACAGCCTTCTAAAGTGCTCTTAGAGCAATATTATAAATAGAACTGAAGGTAGTAATTCTTACACACATTTCCCTTGAACCTACCACCCTCCAGTTTATATGCATGCCCTCGCGTTCTACTACATCTCTTTCTTTGAAAAATGCCACCCTCCTCCACCCGTTGACATCCCTTGATATAATAGAGACATAGAAAGTGACAGCAGATAAGAGCCACATGGCCCATCCAGTCTGCCCCATTGTGTATTTAAGACCAACCCAAATTTAAGAATACCCTTATATTTATCCCAAGCATGCTTAAACTGTTCTGTAGTATTAGCCTCCACTACTTCCGATGAGATGCTATTCCACTCATCAACTACCCTTTCAGCGAAGTAATTGTAAATAAAGTGCTGGTAGTGCTAAGACCATTAAAATCAATATAAATAGAGAAGGGCTGTGAAAAGCTACACTGCCTACTCATGTTTTTCCATACCTTTGCAGGGTATATACCCGATAACGAGGATGTCTTCATATTTATTATCTCTTCCATCCAATCACTGCCATGTGTCTGGCCACGTGTCCTGCTGTAGCCTGTCAAGCGCCAATGTGTGTGTGTGTGTAAGGAGACACAGCGCCAAAGCTACTGACCCATGTGGTGCATAGCCAGTAACAGCAGCCATGCGGTGCTGGTGTCCTCCTCCTCACTCTGACATCAGCCACCACACTGCTTTCCTTACTCCCATTCCATGGAGAGGATCTATACCTGTCAAACAAAAATGCCATGTTGTCCTCAATAAGTATATTTGTATCCATATGTTTCTCTAATCATATTCATGTGCAATCCGAACGGGGATTCTGGATAGCTGCCAATTATATCAAGTGGATGTTATTTTCAGAAAATCACTACTCTGACGCTATGCTCTTATTTAATAACAAATAAAAGGTTATGATAATGCACAATGATGGTAATAAAATACACACATGAGACTTGAGACATGAGAATCCATCTACCTTTCCATTACTGCAGTTTAGTAAATGTGGCCCCTGGTGGTGGAAATGACTGACGTGCTTGCAGATTGAGGAAACCAGGATCTGGTCCCTTGTCCTTAATATGGTCACTATCATCACAACAATTAAGGCAATTTTCAGTTTCAGTTTTGTATGGTTCAGCTTCAGTTTTGTATGGTTTAGTATTTTTTTTTAGCGTAAGTCCTAGACTCCTAGTATTAACGTAATGTACATGCTGGATTACAATGTACAATCTGTACAAACAGATTTCATTTTTGAAATTGTTATAAGGGGGGGCCCAAGTTGAGCTTTTTCACCTGGGCCCATGAACCTTTAGCTACGCCCCTGAGTGTGGCCTCTCCTCCACGTGGGTGCTGCACTGCAGCCCCACACAACAAAGCAGACCTCCTTGCAGAGAGAAGTAAGGGACTCCTGCATTGTCACTGTGCGCTGTCTGAGACACCTGACACTCAGTTCCACACTACAGTACCATAGCCAGCCAGCCTTTCACTCACAGCCGCTGCCTGTGGCTGCAACATCTAGGACAGATGCCTTGACTGCTCTTCCCCAGTACATGTGGTTTCCTTTCCTCCCTGCACTTTACTGAGGCTGACATCCCCTGTGCTGGACTTGTTCAGAAAATTGGGCTTTGGTGTCTCCTGGCTTCCCGCCTTCCATCTTTGTTTTGGACACCTAGTGGATTCCTTCAAGTACTACACTCTGAAGTGGTTCATGTACCTCTATCTGTAACTTCCTCTGTGCCTTCCTGCTCACTCAGCCCCCTCTTGGTTTGTTTCCTAGGCAACCAGGTTTGTTTCCTGTGATTATGGGATTTGTTTCACGCCCAAACCTAGTGGGGGGTAACAGGCTGACACCTTGAAGGATCTGTGGTGTTCTGGAAGATGTTCCTCTCGAGGGAATCATTGATGCTCTGATGAAAATCTTCATTGAGGCCCTCTTCGACAGGGCCCTTCAAGCTCTCTGGTCTTCGCCTCAATATTCTGACAACCCCCGAGACATTATCTTTCAGCTACACTGTTTTTCACTTAAGGAGGAGATTGCTGCCAAGGCCTGCCTCAAGGAATAGCTGAAATCCAGTGTGGTGGATGGTACACCCTTCAATCATACCGTCCCCTTCTTCCCCTCACAGATAAAATGCGCCGCAACAATATCAGTATCCAGGTTGTCCATCAAGGAAAATCCCTTGCACTCCAGGACCCAGAAGGCCTCCTCTCCTTATGTGCTAACCTGGGTGTAGCCAACCTCTCCATCCCAGTGGTCTACTGCTTATGGTGTATCATCTTCGCCGCTGTCCCTGCAGCGGGAACTGTGGCAGCAGCAGGGGGTTGTGCCTCCAACCGCAGACAAAGCTGGAATGATGCCGAAACTGCTATTTCCTGGCTCCAACTTGACTGTTCCGTACGTGAGCCCTACAACGAGTTGAGGATGAATAGCAAGGAGTGGTTGTCCTCGGGGGAGACCTTAATTGGTCCTTGGACACCCACCTTGACATCTCTTGGACTACTGCCTATTGATCCCTTGCCATCTCTAGGAAACTGCAACGCTTATTTCATGACTCCCAACTCTTAGACTCCTGGCGACTTCTTCACCCGGACGACTACACCCCCTTCCCCTCTCATGTTAGTCCTATGAGGCGCTGACTAGAACTGTCCATTCTCACCCTGACATCCACGGTGTCCCTGTGTGTGGAGTACCAAACTTTCCCTTTTTGCTGACAACATTCTTTCCTTTCTGACCCCCACTCTCTTTCCTTCTGAGGAATTTGGCTCCTTTTCATACTTAAAATAAATAGTTCTAAATTCAAAGCACTGGGCCTCCATATTGCAGAAGCTGTTGCCCTTGGTAAACTATTTTCCTTCTCCTGGCGCCCCTCCTGTATCCGTTACCTAGGGGTTCATTTGCCTAATGCTTTGAATTTCCCAAAGCTCCAGGCAGATGTTTGGCCTGTCCTTCTGGTCCTCCAAACGCCTCTCTTAGTTGGAGTAAATTAATGATCTGTGCAAGATATGGTTTGTCTGGGGTGGCTGTTGTCCTTGGTGCCTGTGGCCAGCACATTCCTTTTCTGGTGGCCTACTACGGGTTCTAGGTTTGACTTTCCCCCTGGAGAAATCCTATGTAGAGATGTCCTCCCCGCCTTTTCTGCTCTCCAGTCTGACCATTTCCTGCTACCCTGCCACTATGGTCCTATACCCAGCTTCATCACTTTCCCCCCTCCAGGTTTGGCGCTCATATCAGATGGGCTCTCATGCCATTTGAGGTGCTCTGAACCCAGTCTCCTCCCCCAGGCATACAGTCTCCTAGATCTACAAACTCCTGATCACAATTCTATACTCTGGGAGTCCTCGCCGGAAGAATGGATCCATATTTTTCAGTTCACACATGTTTGCTCCTGCAGCCTCTTGATTGTTGAAACTCAACTTAAGATTTTAATGGGATGGGACAGAACGCATCAGATGCTCCACTAATTTCTGCCCCATGTTTTCCGTCAGTGTTGGCTCTACAAATAATTTATTAGCCACAAAATCACTGAGTTGATGAGTATCAATTCCTGATAGCCTTAGATTTTACTAGATCAGCAATAAATGACAATTATCCAAGTTCTAGCTGAATTTATAGACAACCATACACACATTTATGATTCTACATTCCATTATACAGGTTTGAAATTACAGGCATATAAAAAGGAGTTAGTACAGCATAGGATGGTTTTGTAATTTAATGTCTGTAACTGGACAGAATACGATGTTACACTATCTACAAAATTTGGTATAAAATGTTGCACATTCACTGATAATAGTGAAGATCCACTATGGTTATTGACCATAAGATGGAGGAAATTCGACAGTTAATATGAGAATTTCGCAGGTAGCATAACACCTCCTTGTCCACGGTTGGAGAAGAGTTTGCAAGTTGGGTCTCATGGGTGAACCCAGTCAATTGGTTCTCATGTTTAAGTGATTGGGCAAACAGCTGTGTTAAAACTCCTTGTCCTGGTATCTTCAATCTGTTGCTGTTATCAGAAGCACTTAATTATGGAAATAAACTTTGTATTTGAACCAAACTGAAGTCTTCATTCATAACTGTGGAAATTTTGCAAAGCTTATTCAGTGAGTATCTAGTGAGAAAATTTTTGGTATAAATATCAGCAGGATATAGTGAGCGAAGTGGGTTAGAAAAGAATCAATATTTCAGCATTGTCAACAGAAATAGAGAGCCCTGATGGACAGCATTTATTGGCAGGTGGAAATGTCTAGTGTATTCAACCATTTGTATGAGTAGTGAGTGTTCCACAGTATCAAAAGCAGCAGAAAGATTTAGGAGAATTAAGAGATAGTAGTGACCTGACTTCCAGTTCTGGCTGCTCCCAAGATGGCCGCCGCGGCTTAGAGCTCTGACACAGTGGTTTTTGATCATCGACATGTCCCCCAAGCCGCTGAAGCAGAAAGCAGTCCCACAGTGTGGTCCCTCCAAGATGGCGGCCGTGGCTGCACTCCGGCGGGAACATAAGCCAATGATTGGGATGCCTTAGCCTCTGAGGATGAATATTCTCCCCCTGAGCTCTCTCCCTCTCCAGTCCTTAATGTGGCTCATGGATCTATTGCTCACTCAGCCCCTGTCTGCTATGATGAAGTTGTTCAGGCCATCTCTACTACTATTGCTTCAGTTTTGCAGATACAAGCTACTTCTCTCTCACAGCTAACCACTGCTATCCAGGATTTCAAAGAGCAGTTTCTTCAGATGTCAGTCACAAAAGCTCCTTACTGTGGAGCAACAAGTGGGGAATTTATTTCAGAATGTGGCACAGCTTCAAACCTGCACTGCTTCCCTGTCTAAAGATCAGACCCATATTTGGAATAAATTGGATGATCTTGAAAACTGGTCCCTCCGCAATAACTTAAGAATTATTGGACTGGAGGAGTCATTGCATGGTCCTGAGCTATCTCAGTTTATCACCACTACTTTGCCTTTGCTGCTTAAAGTTGAGCAGGAATGCTCTGGAATGGTTGTGGCGATAGCGCACCGTATAGGCCCCCCTAAGGATGATGCTGCAACCTGTCGGTGGCCGGTGATACTTAAGTGCCTTAACTATTTGCATAAAATGGCTTTGTGGAATGCCAGCAAACGTGTCCCTGCATTGATATGGAAAGGCCATAAATTACGCATGTTTCAAGATTATTCTGTGGAGGTCTCCAAGGCACGCAAGGAATTTTCTGGAATCTGCTCCTCACTAGTGAAATCTGGCCAGAAATTTGCTCTTATCTATCAAGCGCGTTTTCGCTTGTTTTTTGGATTGGATTTCCGTGATTTCTTGTCTCCTAAGGCCGCCCAGATCTTTTTGGCATCCCGTGAAAATTCTGGTGACCCTCCCCCCGAGGATGTTGCTGAGATGATGAGACTTTTAGATTTTCTGCGGATTGGTTCCTGCTTCCTATTCCTGCCAGGTTTCCATTTATTCTTTATATATGTTATGAACTAGATTTCTGACAATAGCGCCTCCACCAGCTGCTAGGTTTCACACATACAATGAGGGAATACAATCCCATAACAATTCCCAAAAGTACAGTCAGTATATAATACAAAAGATGTATGTAAAAACAACTCAGCGCTTGGTGTACAATGTCCCGAAATCACTGAGGGGCTGTGCTGCAGACCCTGATCCAAGAGTTCAAAATGATAAATATAAAGACAAAAATTATATATATGTATCTGGTCAATGATATGACCAATGTATCTCACAGTTCAGTTGTCTTGTAAACACCGTCCTGGCTCTTCACTCGATGTGTCTCAGCCCCTTTCCTCCCAGTTGTGTGATTCTCACTCTCCATGTGTATGCTTCCAAGTACTGCCGGTTCCTGGTCCTGACCTCTGCTCGTGCCAAGCCTCGTTTTGGTGGATACCCGCAGGAAGAACAGGGAGAGTGCCACGGGAGAATATGTTATAATAAAATCTTTTATTGTATAAAATTACGTGTAGTTACTTACACATTAAGTTTTCCAATGCAAACGTCTTAAAATCTCTATATATGATAGGAGATAATCTGCTATAGGCTGCAGTATTCAAAAGGGGAGGAGTGAATGGAGAAGTATATCTAAAACTTTTTTTTACCCTTAGTATTGATATTGTGATATTAGTTCCATTCATTGCTGTTGCAATTATATGAACCATTTTAATTCAAAATCGGCGTTTAGGCCGTTAGGGAGAAGGGAATCCATATTATACACCCATTTCATTTCGGTTCTTGCTAAGAGTGAGTCGTTGTTTGTTCCTCCCCAAACCGGATAACAATAGTACAAAAATATACAATTTAAGCAAATATAACAGTCCGCTCTGAAGAAGGGGGAGGAGTTCCCTGAAACGCGTCAGCGTCCACTGCCTCATTCCTGCCTCTTCCCTGCACGTGGACACATACACACCAGGGCCTAAATTCACTAAGCGGAGAGTTTGCTGGTGAATTTGAAAGGTGGTGAAGTTGCCCATAGCAACCAATCAGATTCGAGCTCACATTCTCCAGTATGCAAAATGAAACTGAGAGCTTGAATCTGATTGGTTGCTATGGGCAACTTCACCACCTTTCAAATTCACCAGCAAACTCTCCGCTTAGTGAATTTAGGCCCAGATCTCTTACGGCGCTGCCAGACTGTTGTCATCTTGCCATCCCGGGTTTCAGGCTTTATCCGGCTGCTCCCACGGACGCTCTCGGCGTTTATACCACTGCTGGGTACGAGTGCCTATTTGTTTTACTTTGTTTTATACCCTGTTTTTTTTAAATATATACTTATATTAAATATGATGTTTTATTCTGTTATTTGATCTTGTTCCTGATTACTATTTGTCTTTTCTTTGAGGACAAATTCACACCAGTGGATTTTTTAAAGCAGTGTAAATTGACTATAGTAGTGTATGTCCCAGTTCACAACTTATAGGTGAACAATAGGGGACACTCAAGCTCACCAGACTTAGTACATCTTTTGGTTCTTTTAAAATCTTTTTAAGGGTTGTGACCCATTCTTTTTAGTAAGTTGGTTTGAGCTGCCATAGTGTCCTATTCAGAGCGCTCTAAATCGATCACAAAACCTACACTTCATTAGTACTCACCCTGTTCCGTGTTAGTAATCAGTATGTGAAGAAACCCTGGATTGGCCGACTAGGTCACATGAGTATATTTAACCTGAGACTGTTTCATTCAGCAATCACTCCCTGACGAAGTTGGATTACTCCAACAAAATGCGTAGGAGAACATCGGTGGAGGGGATGCCTTCTAAGATTCCTGACCATGTGATGCGGTAGATGTTGATATATGATTGCTTTCTTGTATATTTGGTATGGAGAATATGAAATAATTTTTATCCTGAGCATTTAATAAATAATAATGCACTATGTTGCGCTCCCTGTATCTTTTTAATTTATAGATTATTGAAATTACTGGTATCTGGAAATCACCAAACACAAGGCAAGCTGCGGTCCTATTACGGATCAGGTGCCGTTGATGAACTGTGGATCTACGTTTTTTGAGACTTTAACACCCTAAACCCTGGTTGTGAATTGCCTAGCTCCTCTAAAAATAGTTTTTTTTTAAATATATATATTTTTTATTTTTTTTATATTTTTTTTTAAATAAATGCCATGGGGTGTAGATGATCTGTCAAGAGGATGCCTGAAGCTTTAAATTAAAGATTTAGAGGGGGTTTGTTTTTATGATGTTTTCTTTGTGGTAAAAATGACATGATAACTTTATTCTCTGTACCCCACCCAGAGTCTGTACCCTTAGACTAGTCCCATAGTCAACTGTACCCCCAGACCTGCCCTATCATCAATCTGTACCCCCAGACTTGCCACATAATCACATCCCCTGTACCCCGAGACCTGCTCCAACATCACACTGTACCCCCAGACCTGCCACACCCTCACATATCCCTATACCCCCAGACCTGCCCCACCATCACATCCCCCCGTGCCCACAGAACTGCTTCACCATCACATCCCCCTGTACCCCCAGACCTGCTTCTTCAACACATCCCCTGTACCCCCAGACCTCCTTCATCATCACATCCCCTGTACACCCAGACCTGTTTCATCATCACATCCCCTGTACCCTCAGACCTGCTTCATCATCACATCCCCTGTACCCTCAGACCTGCTTCATCACACCCTCCATATAACAGAATGAAAGAGAGCTGTCAAGATACCGGGTTCACCTGGCCCAATTACACCCAATCCACACTGGATGGCCACCCAGAAGACCCTTCAATGCCAATGCGCTAACCCAGTATCCACGAATGATCTTTTAATCACTCAAGCAAACGCAGTTATAAAAGGAAAACAGTATCTTTATTATGATATAATAGGAACACAGTACAATTCTATGTGCACACAATGACCAATATACTTCTACATAACCATATAGTAATTAGCATACTTCTCTTATAAGCACACAGTAATTACTATACATCTGTGGTAAGCATAGAGTTACTACTGGACTTCTGTACTTGCGCACAGTTACTATACTCTACAACTCTATATCAGCACACAGTTACTAATAAATTTCACAGAACTTGAAAAGCCACTTCAAAGCTACTGCCCTAGACTGACACAGATACCACGCCAGTCTCCCCTTTTCAGAGGAGCCCAGCCCTCATATCTGCACACTCTCCCTGACTGTCCCATCACTAAGCCATGGCTCCAAGTTACACACAGTTTCCTCCTCCTCCTATAGGCAGCATACACNCCTGGGTAACTTCTCCTTGATTGGAGCCGGGACAGGAAAAAGAAGACACGGGCCTATATAACTGCTGCACCTTCCTGTGGCCTGTGTCTTCTTTTTCCTTTCCAGGAGCAGGGAGAGGTTTACTAGAGAGTGTAGCGCGTCCAGACCCCCCCCTCTACGGGATCCTGCTTACCGTTCCCACCTCCCGGGTGTAACCACGGGAGGTGGAGGAGGCTTGACCGGCCTGCACTTCCTGGAGGCTGCAGAAGCGTGTATATTGCTCGCCCCGATCCTACCGAGGAAGGGCAGGAAGGACGTCAGCAGCGCCTGGCCGCGCGGCTCAGCAGGAAGTAGCTGGGTCGCCATTTTATCCGTGTTGAAAACGAGCGGAGATGACGTCATACTGGCGCCAGATTTAAAACAGGAAGCGTGCTCTGCAGGATATCCTTGCTGGATTTGTTCATTATGGACAGCACTGGCGCCAGGAGCAGTGAGGACAAGAGGTCTCTACCTAAAAAGGGGTAAGCAGTCTAAGGACTTTTTGAGCTTTAGTTGGACGCTTATAAGTTTATTTGTGCTTCTAGGCCAGAAACTTTGAAGGACAGACCCTCTAAGGACCGGTCCTTGGTTTAATCAAAAACAAAGAAACTTAAAGTGAATAAGTGCAATATCTGTGACACCACACTACCTGAGGAATGCACGAATTTAGTGTGTGGCTCCTGTGAGAACACTGAGAACCAGGAATTATCCCCACAAATGCTGAGACTCCTTTCGGTCATTAAAACTACATTTATGGGAGTATTCTCACCAAGGAGGACTTTGGATAAAGCCTTATTAAAAAGGCCGAGGCCAGAAATAGAGCAGCAAGAATCACAGTCGGATGCTGCATTTAATCCGGATCTGGTGGAGAACCTGGTGGGCGCCATACAGAGGACTCTCAAAAATGAATGAGTCGGAAGAAGACATACTTTTTCAAGATTTGCTATTTACATCTAAAACTAAGAAAGTGAAAGAATTTCCGCTATCTAAAATATTGCAGAATATGATTCTGGAAGAATGGCGCTGGCCTGATAAGAAGGCACTAGCCACAAGTAGAATGGCTAAGATGTATCCATTCCCAGCAGCGCAGGTTAAGACCTGGGAAGAGTCTCCACACATTGATGCGGCAGTGGGAAGAATATCTAAAGGACTACTTTGCCTATGGAGGATTCGGGTGCATTCACTGATGCGATGGATAAAAGAATTGAAGTGGGGTTCAAGAAGCAACATCTCATAGGAGGTGCAGCTCTAAAGCCAGCTGCAGCTACAGCGGTGACCGCCAGGGTGTTAAGGGGATGGCTGACCATCTTAGATTCCAACATGGCCTGCTGTTAAGAAATATTAAGAGATGATGTTGGCAGTGGAATTTATTTGCGAGGCCTCACTTGACTCAGTAAGGTTAGCGGCCAGATCTATTGCTACGAATACAGTATCCAGAAGGGCACTATGGCTCAAGCCGTGGCAGGCTGACACTCAGTTGAAAACCAAGCTCTTAACCCTACCTTTTCAGGGGGAGTTCTTATTGGAAGGGGCCTGGACGATATAATTGAAAAGTCTTCCGGGGGGGAAGTCAAGTTGGCTGCCCCAGGATAGAAGATTTAGGAAGCCCGCTCCAGCAAGACCTGTGCGCTCCCCCTCTACGGACTTCTGGGAGGCAAGGCATTACCAACCAGGCAGGAGTGATTGTAGGGGACTAGCTACAGCATCAAGATCTTTTTTTTGAGGCCAAAGAAGGAAGACGGGTGCTTAACACCAATTTTTGACTACAACAAAGCACAAGACATTCCGGTAGGAGGCAGGCTCATATATTTCAAACACCAGTGGCTTTTGACAACCTCAGACAAGTGGGTCCGCGAAGTAATCTTTCAAGGTTACAAGATAGAATTCCGGCATACCATCACCGGCTGGTTTACAGAATCCCCAATTCCTTCAAATGCAGAGGAGAAGATCGCCGTGCAGGCCAGTATACAACAGCTCCTCTCCAAGCGGGTTATCCAAAGAGTACCCAAAGACCAGGAGTACGGCGGGGTGTACTCTTGGTTCTTTTTGGTAAAGAAACCGTCGGGGGAATTTTAGATCTGAGAAAGCTGAATCAGTGCGTAAATATACGTACATTTAAAATGGAGTCGCTTACTGTATGTCCATCCTTCCAAGCCTCTTTCCCAGAATGTTCTTTACTACAATAGACCTCCAAGATGCTTACCTGCAAAACCCGGTTTCCCCAGCACATCACATGTACCTGAGATTCAGCATGGGAGGCCTTCATTATCAATTTGTTACGCTGCCTTTCGGGCTCTCCACATCGCCCAGAACTTACGTGGACGACATTCTGATCGCCACAGAGTCAAGACATCAGGCCCAGGAACATACAGCCGGGTACTCAGGACTCTTACAGATCATGGCTGGGTAATAAACAACCTCAAAAGTAAGCTTATTCCAGCCCAGAGGGTCACTTACCTTGGGGTGGTGATTGACTCAGAGGCAGTCATGATATCTCTGTCTCCTCCAAGAGTGGAAAAGATCAAGCAGTGTGTCGACAGAATACGACGACAAATATCAGTCACTGCAAGGGACTGTCTACACCTTTTCGGTCTAATGGCAGCCGCATTGGAAACACTTCAATGGGCCAGAGCCCATATGAGACCGCATCAGCTGTCATTCCTGAGGCAGTGGAACAGGCAAACATGCTTGTCAAACCAGCGCAGTTGTCCAACCAAGATGGTCAGAGATGGCCTGAGATGGTGGACAGACGAACTCAGATTAAATCGTTGCTTCCAGTAACACCAGAGGTCATCTTAACAGATGCGAGCCAAAGGGGTTGGGGCGCAGTCTGCGGCAACCAGGTGGCACAGGGTCTGTGGACAACCAGGTTACAGACAGCCCACTCCAATGTCAGAGAACTGGAGGC
>JABWIB010005692.1:20380-39357 GCA_016617825.1 Platyplectrum ornatum
ATCCAGATCCAAAACCAAAACCCACAAGGGCGGTTTTGGCAAAACACATCCAGATCCAAAACACGAAGGGAGATCCAGATCCAAAACCAAAACCCCAAAAAATGCCTGGCGCACATCACTAGTTCAATATATATTGTGAAAGTTGTATATAAGGAAAACTACTGACGTCTTTATCTTTACATAAAGCTAATACAATGTATGATTTCTATCATCATAACACAATGTTTTCTTGAACTGAATCAACATCAGGGAGATTATCCAACACTTCAGGGAGATCACTCACTTTTCAGGGAGTCTCCCTGATATTCAGGGAGAGTTGGCAACCACTGTATAATTTGTTGTGTATATAGAATATGTAAACGATTAATTTTGAGTTATTTTGCTTTTTATAAGATTTAGTTTGCTTGAGATATATTAAAATGAATTCTAATTAGTGGAAAGAGTGAATTTGAATTCTTTATTTGAGTTCATTGTGACATTTGCAGGGATTTTTTAATACTGTCATTTTTAACAAGTCTTTTAGAACGTAATCTAATTAATGAATATAACATAAATGCATTCTAGTATGTTAAAGGACAAATAGAGTACTTACTAAATCACTTTTTAGAATTTTACGTGTGTGTGTGTGTGTGTAAAATTCAGTTTGTCCAATCAATTTATAAGCTAATACTGAGCAGGTGCTAGAAAGGTAAATATTATACAACAAAAGCACAAAAAAAAATCCCCAGCACTCATATAATTAACCAATAACTAGCTATGCTATTCTGTCGTTAAAATACAATTAGAAACTTTAGCTACAAACAGCCAACAGCCATTTACAAGGCTTTTCTGTCTGTGGTCATCCTAACTCAAATCTATAAAACCCCCGCCATGGGTTATATATTATGTGTTCTTAAATTGCCCATGAGATTGAGAAACCGTTGGATCAACTGTCACTGAACCCTCAGAGGATGCTTCAGTCCCCATTAGCATGGCAGTGAAGATTGGTAGGGAACAGTGTGAGCTGATTGGCTGTTTCATAGCTCTCTACATGAGCTGATGGTAGGAGCTAGCAGTCAGTCAGACAGTGGTGCGTAAGGTGAATTTAGGGAGTGAGGCAGAGGTTGTGCTGATTGATAGATTAACCTGCAGCACATCTCACCCTCTTGATTACTGCTGAATACACAGAGTAACCTGCAGCACAAATCACCCTCTTGAGTACTGCTGAATACACAGAGTAACCTGCAGCACATCTTACCCTCATCTTACACAGAGTAACCTGCAGCACATCTTACCCTCTTGAGTACTTCTGTATAGACAGAGTAACCTGCAGCGCAACTCACCTGCATGATTGGTAATAGTCCCAATGACATATGACATTATAGGGGGAGCAGACTGTGGTGTCACATTATTATACTACAGGGGGAGCACTCTGTGGTGTCACATTATTATACTACAGAGGGAGTTATAGTTAGAGGGACGAGACATCGACCTACCAGTGGCAAAACACTGGAAAACAGCTGGGCACACCTTGCAGGACTTAAACTGGATGGGGATTGATCACATCCCCATGAACTTTCGTGGTGGCGATTGTGACACCACTCTTTTGCGCAAAGAATGCTGGTGGATACACAATCTAAGTTCACTAGCCCCTACCAGCCTGAATGAGCAACTAACTCTAAATAGCTTCCTATGATTTACAACCACCGTGCGAGTTGAACTGTTACAACTTATGTTCTGTCTAGATGTATCTCCATACATACATTCCTACCACTTCTGCAATTTATCTGTGCTCCTCTCACAGACCAGATGGCTCTAGCGGACAGATGGCTCTAATTTGATTGTATTTAGTTTGCTACATTTACCATTCTGTTTCCTTTACCCTAATGTTTTGCGATTGTTTTTAATGCTCACGCTCCCCTATCACCATGACAACCGTCTACCAATGACGCTCAGCCCTAACAGCAACCTGACCCTAACATAGGGTCATTACAGAGGTTAGCAGCTGTAAGGAAGTTCCGGGTGGAGGTAGCTCTGGGACACGCGGCAGGAGTGAGTCACGTTATGTTTGTACTTTATATAAGGGTTGGGGGTTGACACTCTGGATAAGTTGTCTGATGTAAGTTGTATTACTGCACCCTGATGAAATTCGAGCGAATGAAACGTTGGTGATGGAAATCTGAATAAAAGACATTTTTTTGACAGTTACCTCAAGTCTGGCGAGTGACTCATTGATCGAGATACACACACACATATATATATATATATATATATATATATATATATACAGTATATATATATATACACACAAACACACACACATATACATGCAATAAAGTGAACTGATAATATCCCTCTTATCAGACCGAACATCTGTTCCTTCTATACTTAGTGCTGCAACTGGGATTTGATACTGGCATGTTGCATTCCTTGCTAGCTAGGTCTTCCGAGATCTGACCCCTACCATAAGATTTCTGAAATATCTTAACTGAAATTAGGAATTGACTGGAAGTCTGTAAAGCATGGTAGGTGTACAGGAAGTCTCTACTGTACAAATACCATTGCTTCCCCATACTGGCACTCATACCAACCCTGATGTTGGCGCATCATATTCAATCCACAGTTTTAATGTTATTTTTGTGTTTCATAATTAGAGAATGTTACTTTTAAAATGATTTTAACATTCATTGATAACACTGTCCTGATAATATACCCTGTTGAGCACATGACACTTTTTAGATCATTATTATTATGTAGCATACAAAAGACGTAAAGTAACTTTAATATTTATTTAACAGTGTGTCTGATCATGATGTAGTAAGATATTTCCTTTTGTACTTATGTTTTCTGTACATAAGTTAAAGAAAAAAGTTCCAGTTTCATGTTAAGAAACCAATAATAATTTCCACGCTCGCAGAGCTCTGTAAAAGGGTGACAAACGGTGATGCACAGAAGATATATAGATAGATATATAGATAGATAGATAGATAGATATACACGTAGATGATATACATTCTTTTTGATTTCAAATATACTTTGTTTTGTTAGTCTGTGGTAAGAACAGTAAAGGTCTCTGCATACTGCAGTTGCTGGCAGGAGGGAAAGTAAGGCATTCAATTCTAATCCAGGTTAAAAAAAGACACATTGATTTCTTCTATTACAATTTAATTATTTCATCAAATGCTAGTCACCTGCAGAGAAGTGCACAGTGCTCACAATATAATCATTCCCTTTGCTTCTATGATGCATAACACTAAAATAGAAAGCTTAAATTCACATTTATCAAGTCTACATAAGGTAGCCTACTCTCACCAACATTTACTTTTATTTTCAACTATAGTAGACATGCCTTAACCTCCAGTCAGCTAACCTTCTATAGAATGCTTTGTATTCATAGATACATAAATGATTCCCTGGATCAGGGTAATTTTGAGTCCAGAGGTCCCAACACATCAACTGCAGTCATCTGGATCCCTACAGTATTCATGAGACCACTCTGAAACCCATTTGTACAAGCTTAATGTAATTTACTACTTTAATTAAAAAGTGTGATGCGGATCAGTGGATAGTAGACAACAGCTAAATCCAGCTTTTACACTATCATTTAAATACTTTTCCCTTCCCACTGTGCATACATTATGTATGCAAATCGTCCCTTCCCACCCAACAGATGAAATACGGGAAGTCTGGAAGTTTGGTTCTTGTGGACAGCGACGCTTATCACACTGTCTGGATGCAGTCCTTTGATATTCTGTTGGAAGATTATTATTGTTATCTCTTTACCTGTACCACATCTATTCAGTCTATAAGTAGCAGTACTTGCCTTCCACTAGAGAGGTTGCTTGCATTCCTCATATAGAGCGATTATACCACTGTTTAGCTCAATCCCTGGACTTGGCATCAGGTGTTTCTTATCATTCTTCATGGATTATACTTAATACTTGGCAATATAAACACTGTGCTTTCCAGAATACTTTGCTGGATCATTGATTGTCTTCCTACAACCTTTGTGCAACTCTCCTTGGGATGTTTTGTTTGCACATTGCTTTGCCCATGATATTGCTCACATTTTTTCTGTTTCTTTATTTAATCTCTTGCCATTGTATTGATTGCTCTCATTGTTCTCATTTCTATTCTTGCTTCCCAGGATTTCCTTGTCTTTCTTATTTATTTTTTGTAACTTTTATCTGTATTTACATGGGTCTGCTTGTAACCTCTGCCTGTCGAATCTGTGCACCTTAATTGTCCTAGAATTTAAACTCTCTTCTGTTCCTGCCTCTATATTTGTTGGTACAGTGGGGCAAAAAAGTATTTGGGCAACCACCAACTGTGCAAGTTGAATCACTTATACCCTGTTCACACCAACTACCCTGGTAATTCTGTCTTTTACTACCAGGGTAGTTTGCTGAGGCTCTGAATTACCCTGGTCACTATACCCGTTCACACTGTTGAATTAACCTGGTAATTCACAAACTACCCTGGTCAACACCGTTCACACTGAACCAGGGTAATTAGGTGAAACTTGAGTTTCACCCTCAGCATACAGCCGTCATTGGCTGTAAAAAGTGATGTAACACAAATAAATATGAAATACCTGTAATTACATAAAAAAATATTTGCCCACCAAATTTAAGGAAAACATAAAAGTANGTTAGCAATATATCAAAATAAATGAAAAGTAAAAAGGATCATTTAGCATAAAATCAGTCACTATTCAGGGTCTTTGTTCCTCTGTTATTAATCCTTAATTATCCCAGATATATTAGCTAGGAAAACTTTTAATTAATAACTGTTAATTATAACAGATTTAACATAATGGAAAGCGTGTATAATGGACTGTATAGCATGTAACATTTTAAAAACTTATAGGTCAAAGAACTTCATATTTTCTTTTTAGTTGAAAATAGATTGAGAGAGTGATAAGTTATTTAATGAAAATATAGTATTTATGTCTCCAATGTGATAAAAATTCCAATCTTACCATTTTAATATATTGGGGAAACATACTATATAGGGGAAATATTTATATATTTTTTCAGTTATTTCCTGTTTTATGAACTGGTTATACAGCATGAATAATAAATGAGAAGATTTTGTGGCAATATTGTATACTACAGACTTTAAAAAATGACAATCACTAAGTGATATGATTAATGTTAGCGTAAAACATAAGCTGCTTTTTTGTTGACATTTAAATTAGCTTATTGCTTGTATAATACTTATTTAATAAATCTAAAAAAAATATATATATTTAAAAAATTATTTAAAAAAATAATAAACGATTTATTTTTTCCATTTTTTTATTTTACTAGGGGGTACTCTGGGGACACTCTTGGGACAGGGGACTACTGAGTACTAATGGGAGCTATATCTCCCGAAGCAAAACACTTATCAAGTTCAGTGTTGTGCTTCGGGAGACACAGCTCCCGTTAGTACAGCGGTCTCTGCAGCACTGCAGACATCGTACATTTGACGATGTCTGCAGGATTTCACCTGCTTCTGACCCTGCCTGGGTAATATTACCCGGGCAGGGTCTGTTCACAAAGGACACTACCCGTGAGCAAGCAGGTTGAAACCCTGCTTTTGGCCCGGGTAGTAGAGCCGGGCAGTGCCACCCGGGTAGTATTTTTAGCTCCTTTCACACAGAACTCTATTACCCGGGCAGTGCAGTCAACCCGGGCAATTGACTGAACTGCCCGGGTAATAGAGCTCTGTGTGAACGGGCTATTAGAAAGATGAGAGAGGTCTGTAATTTAATCTTAGGTACACTTCTACTACTTTAACTACTTATCTGTATAAAAGACACCTGTCCACACCCTTAAACAGTCAGACTGCTACCTCTTCACTATGTCCAAGACAAGAGATGTCTAAGGACACCCAGGACAAAATTTTAGAGCTGCACAAGGCTGGAATGAGCTACTAGACAGCAGACAAGCAGCTTGTTAAAAAGAGATGAGAAACTGTTGGCACAATTATTAAAAAATGGAAGAAATACAAGATGACTGCCAATCTCCCTCAACCTGGGGGTCCTTTCAAGACCTCACCTTGCGAGGTGCTGAATAAGGTATGGGGTATCCTGTACCCTGCTGTTTCAATGTCTCCTTGCTAATGATATTGAAATAGCATTTCTTGGTGGCCTGATACTATACAGAGGCTGTAAGATTTCTTATTATCTTCATATTATTCTCCATCATTCTTTGAAGTCCCATTTGAAATCATATTTATCACTGCATAGGAAATGTTACTAGCTACGTACCAAAATGACCATGTACATGAATATAACAATAAAATCGGTATTTTCTCCCTGCCAGTTATAAATATTAATAAAGGCAATATTAATCAATATTTCATAGCTGATTCTTTTAGTTTGGAATTTGACAAAATTATGTTTCGTATTATAAGGAATATGTCTATTGGGCCTACCCATGGCCTCAGAGATGTGGGAGGTCACCTGCTTCATTTAATTAATTAATTAATTTTATTATAATGTGTTTGCACTGCACTTAAGATCAGCTTGGCCTTACTGACAGGCTCTACCAGTGACAGAATAGAGTCAGCAGCACTTTACTACGTTTATCAGAGGAGTTGCAGTGCCTGTGAGTCAGTGTGACAGGCTGAAGTTCAACGATCAATGATCCCCCAAGCCCCAAAGGAGTGAGAGGAATACAGAGACAGAATGTCATACAGAGCAATCTTCCCTCCATAAAAAGAACCCAAGTCCCCAAAGGTGCATAAACAGCAGGCAGCCACATCCTGCATGCACCAGACAGCCAAGGGGTTAATGTTACAGGGGGTGTGTTGCAGAGAAGGACTGTTTAATTTAAGCTATTGGCTTGTTTGGGGTCATAAGGTTGGGGGTGGGCTGCACTTAATTAGTTTATATAAGGCACTTACTTGTTAATGAGGTCACCATTTTGCAGGTGACTTCTGCCTGGACTGTACTGTGGTCAGGTTGTATCTGTGCTGATTCTTTGTACTTTTCTCTCTACTATTTTTCTAATTCCTCTCTGCCTGTTCTAGTCTATCTGCCTTTCTTCTTCTTCCTCTCTGCATTCTGATATTTTTCCTTGTTTTTCTCTATCTGGCACAAGCTTCTACCACCACCTGCAGTTTGCTGCCTCCCTTTCCCTGCCCCTGCCAGAGCTCAGCCTTCCGCTCCTAGGCGGCACACCTAGGCCTAGCCACACTCCGTGTTGCCCCGTGCGTTGCCCCCACTCGTTACAGAGACGCGCCGACCATAACCGCTTGGCTTCGTCCAACATAGCGTCTCCCACTGGGCAGCAAGCAGCACCACTCCCCTCGCCCCCTTCTGCGTCTGCTGGTGCAGTGGAGGCCTTTGCCAGGGCATCCTCCAGGAGCAACAGGTCTTCTTCACGGAGGCAACCAACTTCAGGTAAGCGTGATAGAAAATCGACTACTCCTCCTTCTGCTAGTGGTTCTAGTGGTGGGGTTCTAGTGGTTCCCTGTATTCTAGGGCCCCTTCAGGCAGGGCCTCAGTAGCCTCCTCATGCCCCTCCTCTGCTTACTGCCTGAGGAGGGCTCAAGCTAGGGGTCCTGCATTGGCGGGGGGGGGTTACTAGTGTGACTGTACAGGAGGTGTCTGGCAATCAACAGCAGCAGCTAGCTGGTCCTCAGGTGACAGTGGGTAGGTCCACAGGGATGGGCAGGTCCCTTTAACCCTTTCTGTAGGTTCGGGGGCAGTTACACAGAATCAGCATTGGGTTTTATCCCAGGGTAGCTTCCACCAGTAATTTTGGCCAAAAGGGGGGTCTGGCGCTATGTCTTTGTCTTTCTCAATGATGGCCTTTATGTCCTACCCGGCTGGCCCGGCAGGTAGATTTGCCATGGCTGAGTCACCAGTGGCTGCCAGCCTACAGGGCGGGATGTTTCTTAAGCTGGGGGATTGGGTGGATGTTTCTCACCGGCAAGCGAGCATCGAATGCCAGCGGATGATGAGATCCCGGGTCTGCTACAGGTGACCAAGAGGATACAGGTGAGTTGACGCCAGGTGCTGGTTCTGTTCCATCTCCCTCTGTCTCTGATAAATTGTACTCAGTTTGGTCCGTGGACTCACAGATTAGGCCCAGCAAGTTCATGAAGTTATTAAACAAGTCCCTGGGGGTCTTGGCTTTTGCCTGGTAGCTCGGTCACCGCTGCTTGGGCGGCAAAAGCCACTGAGGCCCGAGCGAATGCTGTGGTTTGTGAAAATTGTGTTGTTTTATTGGATGGTGAGGTCTGTGCATGACAGAATCAGAAAGGGTAAGTTTGTGGATGTGTTTGCTATGACAGAGCACTCCAGGAAAAGCCTACCCGCAGTGACGGCAAAAGGCAGCGTCGGGGAAGAGTAAGACTTTTGCTTAGTGGCTTGAAGGTTTTTGTTGAAGGTTTACCAGTCATTTGAGAAAGCACTGGAGATGTTCCTGTGCTCCTTTGGTGCAGGGGCCCTCATGGCCAAGCTGGACATCAAGTCAGCGTTCAGGCTACTGCCTCTTCACCTGGATCCCTTCAGGTATATGGGGTTCAAACTGCCCCAAAGTTTCTTTGTGGATTGCTGCCTGCCCATGGGGTGTGTTATCTCTTGCACCTTCTTTGAGCTTTTTAGCTCATTTCTGCACTGCTTGCAAAGCAGTTCCCCTGACCGCTTGCTCACGCACTACCATGACGATTTTGTCTTCATGGGTCCTGCATCTTCGCAGTCCTGCTCGGAAGCCCTGACCGCTGCTATGTGGCTATTCCATCACTTTGGTGTTTTCCAGTCTCGGACGACAAGACCGAGGGTCCTACCACCAGCCTGTCATACCTGGGCAATGAAATCGACCTGATTGGAGGGGTATGTAGGCTTTCAGCTGACAGGGTTGCCTGCCTGCAGGATGCTCTTGAGGATGTCAGTCGTCGGAGGAAGGTAATCCTTAAGAAAGTGCAATCTCTTCTGGGCCTGCTTCACTTTGCCTATCGGGTCATTCCTATGGGCAAGGTTTTTTTGCAGGCTCCTGCAAAGGGCCACAACTGGCGGTTGTCGCATCATTTTGCGACAATCTCTTGTGCGGTTTGGGTGGATGTGTGGCTTTATTTCCTTGTCCATTTCAAAAGGACTAGTATCTGGCAGACGCCGACTGCTTCCAACGAGGATCTGGAACTCTTCAAGGACTCTTTGGTAGGTTTTGGATCGTTCTTCCGTGGTGAGTGAAGCGCAGCGCCTTGGCCTGAGGAATGGGGACAGGTGGGGCTGACAGCCAACCTGCTGGTACTGGAACTTTGTGGCAGCGGAGCTTTGTGTAGGAGACGTGTTATGTTATGTTAAGTTAAGTATTGGGGAAGTTTTTTCTTTCCCTTCTTCCTTTAGGTCTGGATTCCGGGTGCGGAGTGTATGGATGGTGGGACACTCCTTCATATATTGGGTGGGCAAGATAATGACTGGCAGCCGTTCCCTATTGCCACCTCCTGGTTGGGATGTTCGGTGGCTTGGGTTCTACGGGTTAAGGCATCTTCTTCCCAGGGCTTTTGAGGCTTTCAACCCACCAGAGGTGGTGGTTTTACATCTGGGCGGGAACGATTTGGTTACTAGGTCCTATTGGGATTTGGAGTGGTCCATCAAGCAGGATCTCAATTTCCCGAAGCTCTGCATCATCTGGTCCTGTATGATCCCTCGACTCACCTGGAGGGGTTCCGGGAGTGTCTTGTGTATTGACTGCAAACGACAGCTTATCTCATCTATCACCAAGTTTGTGACATTGTCTGGGTGTTCCACATCCTTCTCTGTGACATGATTCCCCTGGTGTATATAGGCGGGGCAGGGTTCACCTTACTGCCAAGGGGAACGTCATCTTTATAAGGAATCTGATGGGGGTCTTGGACTCCGGGGCTCTGGCACGGGATCATCAGATGACTGGACGGCGCATCTGGTTATTCTCATGGTTTGATGGTTTGGCCGGGCCAAAAGCAGCACAACGCGGAGGGTCAGGGTACTGGGGTGGTCAGAGAATGATGGGTCGAGTGCTTGCCATAGGCAGGAATCTCACAATACATTAGAGTGGAGTACTCTAAATTTGAAATTGGGTGAATGGGGAGAAGTAAAGAACAAAGAAACAGTTAACATAGTTGCATTGTACTTGACTGTTCTGCATCCCTTTGTAACCTGTTGTACTTAACTAGGCATCCAGAATTGTACACCTAGGGCTGAATTAAGGTTTGTCTTTGGGTGATTAAATTGTGTAAACCTCTTGATTAAAGGGCCAGTACCTCTAGAACTAGCCCTTTGTGTTTAAGGCCCTGGGATAATTGCCCTGATTGCCCTGTGATTAACCGGCCTATCTTTTTTGTGTGTTTGTGTCTCCCTTTAAATGGGTTTCAAAGTTCTGCAACTGCTTGGTCGATTCCACTGCCTCATATTTAAGGAATTCTGAGGGACCCCTAAAATCAGAACCTCCTGATCAGAATGTTCTTAACTTTGACAATATAATCCAAAAATTAAACTGCTATTTACATGATTTAAATGTATTCCTTATTTACATTTAACTCTAAATCGCCCCCTAGTGTGGAAACAGAGATTTAATTTTAGACATTATCAAATAATATATAACACTGTGCTATAGTATAGATTGAAGGCAATAATGTGGTATAGAGCAACAAAAATGAAAATCTAATGTCAAAATTTGCAAATTATATTTCAATACTCTTCATTCTGAAATATTTGTTGGTGTCAAGCCAGTAAGAGCTTTCTGCTGGTTTTCTAAAGGTTTTTCTGTTTCAACAGAAATGATGGTCCTAAATGTAGAAACTATATAAACAGAAATATGTAGTTTCTTAAACCACAGCGTCAACATCTGTTAATGATGGTTCTTAAAATGATATAATTTGAATTACTATAAAATCATACGTAATCAAGGGTCGGATTGCTATACACCTTTCATGAATTTTTTATTTGAGGTTGCTCAGTGTCTCTTGTTTCGTCCCTATCCCCCAAAGATATATATGTGTGTGTGTTATTGATCTACATATCAATATATTTATATGCGGTCACGTGCAGAATTTTTTCACAATCGCTTTAAATACCCAGGTCACCATTTGTCTAATATCTACTTTAAGGGGCTTATCAATAGAAGAGGTGCTGGTATGCCATATCGGCATATACCGGCCCATACCAGACCACTTCGAGCCCTGCATTAAAACACTTTATAATATGCTGATGTTATATAAATAATTCTATAACTGTAATATAAAGGAAAAAAGAGATTAGGAAGTAACATGCGTCAATCATAAAACAGTTTCATTTATGAAGCTTATTAGTTCTCTAGAATATTAAAAATATCAAGCGCAAATTTTGCCAAAAGTTTAAACATTCAGGGCATCTGCTATGATGGTTTCTGGAGCTTGTATAATAACAAATATATGAGGCCTCAGAAGCCCTAAATCTCAGTAGTGCAGCTCACAGGGGACTTCATGAGATCACCTGCACAGTTAGAAGCATATACAACAGAACTAGACTCAATCCACCTGGTCCAGTCAGATGCAGCAGTCATCTGCAGAGTCAGATGTCAGATAAGTTTAGGACTCTGGGATTTGTTTTTGAGGTGGAATTTATAACTATTTATTATTAAAGCACAAATATTAATGTTCAAATATAATAATAATATAATTATAAAACACATATCAGATAATAATACTTTGATGTGTGCATTATTATTGGACCTATTGTTTGTTGTGGGCACAGTTATTGGTCCTATGTAATGTGGGCAATATTATCAGTGATTTATTTCATGTTTGAACTATTAATGTAATTTCAAATGTAGGCATTATTATTATTATTATTGCATCTATTATTGAAGTCACATTTCAGTGATCTGCTTCATAACTGGTATGCACAGAATGTTAAAAAAAAAACAACAGATTTACACTCACAGCTTAAATATTGATGACGTTTGAATCTGGTTCATTATTATTAATATATTATTTTAATGTGTCCCTTATTCTTGGTGTTATTGATATTTTTAATGGGAGGTCAGAAAAATCACTGTAATCTGTTGGTGTTTCAGAAAATTAAGTATATTATACTGTCTCACTTGCCCTATCTCCCCTTTTTTATCTCAAGTTATCCACTTCCCCCCTCTCTCTCTTGTGTGTGTATGATAAGCTCCAGAAGCACCACCATCATATAAAGAGGTCCAATGGCTTTACAGGTTGGATAGATTTACCCTGAAAAAACATTACCACATTGTCCAGGAAAACAACTACAGACACCAGTATTAATTACTGTAATGTCCAGAGTAATCATGGATGGGTGGTAACCCTAAAAAATAATGATGCCCCATCACAGCGACATCAGAAAACCTCAGGTAAACAGTAAATTATTATTTTATATAAACTAGAAAAACATATGTAATGACCAAATATGCTCAGTTGTCTTACATTTCTGTGTATTGTTTTTTATTTGTTTTGTACTAAACCTAACCTGGTGTGTGTTGAGCCTGAACATAAATAAAGCTATTTTGCTTTGTCTACAAATACATGTCTACAAAGAAGAGATTGTTTGACCAGCTCTTATAGCTGTGTTTAATGGATCCTTTGATGTTAGTCAGCTGTGCAGGTGATTGTCCTATAGCTAAAAAAATATGGAACAGGAGTAATGACACAATTTTGTACCCTGTATTTGAAATGTAAGTATATATATATATATATATATATATATATGTTACAGTAAAAAGGAGACCAATCGAGCTATTGATCGTTGTGTAAAACTAGATAGAGCTGATTTGTTCAAATCTAGAATGAAGGAGGGGTCGCAAAGGATAACCTTCACGACTGTTTATTCCACTATGTCTAGAGATCAAGAATGCTGTCTACAAATATTGGCATATCATGCAGACCGACCCTAAAATAGGTAATTCATTGAGCAGTTCCCCCGATGTTCTGCTACAAGCGCAGTAACAACTTGAGAGATAAGCTCGTTAGGGCTGATGTACCCATCGTTAATGCCCGCACATGGCTCCCCAAAGTTCGTAATGGAGCCTACAAATGTAGTGGGTGCTTAAATTGCAGGTTCATGATAACTAGCAATGAGTTTAGGGATCCCAAAACGGGTCGCTGCCATTCTATTAAACACTTAAATTGTGAGAGTAAATTTGTGGTGTATGCCATTACTTGTCCCTGCCCAAAGACCTACATAGGGAAAACAGTGCGCATGCTCAAGGAGCCCTTCATAGGTCCTCTATTAAGAAAGCCTTGGTTGATGCAGATTCTAAAACTCCACACTTTGCAGCAAATGAAGTGCATGCCATTACTGCAGATTCCCCCAGTGCGAAGGGGTGGGGACAGAAATGTTATGTTATTACGTAAAGAGGCGAAGCTCATTTATGAGTTTAGCATAGTGCAGCCCAGGGGACTGAATGAGGAGCTTAATCTTACTTGCTTTTTGTGCATCCTTTAATGTAGCCAGCTGGGTCCTCTTATTGCCTTCATGCTCTGTATATATTCTTTTGTAATGGTTATTTTTACTTTAATCTATATACATAAATTTTTTGTTTATTGTCTGTGCTCCTATATATTTCATTTATTCTATACGGGTATCCATAATATTATCTAGTTATTTGTTTGAAGTTGTTCACATATTGTCTTAATGTACTCAGCATGGTTTTCTTTACGCTCATGTGTGAGCTGCTGATGTGTTCCCATGAATACCACCCGACTCGTGTGGGTGGTTTTGTGGCAGAGGCTCGGCTTGGGCTCGGCTGCTTTGACGTGCTGACGTCGGACGCGGCTCGGCCTGGATCAAGCGGACGCTGTGATCTGCGCATGCGCGCTGGGGGGCTATGGGACGCCTCGGGAGCTGCATGCGGGGAGTGAGGGAACACAGCTGATAGGTATGTACAGGTAATGAACAAACTATTTATACCGGTTTTGTCGTTACAGTAGCTTTACTAACGGTGGGAGATGCAGCCCTGAGGATGGTCCGTAGGTTTAAGGACCGAAACAGCTGATATCTCATAAAACTCATAACACCGGACATGCTATAACAGACATGCTGATATCCATGGGCCTTCGGGAGTAGCAATTATAATGTGGAATTAGAGACTTTGAATGGCGTTTTTTATGCTCTTTTGGCCTGGACTATTTTTATTGATGCATTGTACCGCAGTCTGTGATACAAAACCTGTTTGCTGCAAGCACCTTTTGAGCATTGCACTTTTTTCACTATGCACTTTTTTCATTAAGCACTTTATATGGAACTGGATATGGACTCTTATCTATTAACTACGCTGCTAAATAAAAAAGTTTGCTGAATATTGACCATATATTTTTTGAATGATTGAGTGCTGACTCAGGGTTCTCCATACTATGGGAACTGGAACTGCAATTTTAACACTGGAGTCTTGCACCAGCACAACGATTTAAGATTATTATGTGCTACTGTGTTGAGCTGGCCTGAGGAGTCCTGTGGGATTTTGTGACTTATATATATATATATATATATATATATATATATATATATATATATATATATATATAAACAATGTACTACCATACATAGACTTGTTTAAATTTGGTGACATACTTTGAGCTAACTAACAACTGTTACACAAATGCAGTTAGTAGTAAGTGAATAGGAAGTCTAAACATTTAACATAATGTGTTATTTATTTTTTAACACTGGCTAATTTCTTATTACGTACAATGATAAACGTCAATATTCACTCATAAACGTAGAAATATACTTCTCACATTCCTTATATAAAGATGTGTCTAAAGCTTTTAAAATGTTCTTCAATCTATTTATGTATTGATCATGTACACACCCATTTAGTAAACCTATTTATTTATAAAATTAGCATGAAATACTTTAAATAATTGGGAATCATATTTAAGAGACCATCCTAATTTCAATGCACCGTGTAGAGAATAGGGCCGGTGCTAGGTCTCTTGGTGCCCTAGGCAGACCTAGCACCATGCCCCCCTGTCCGGCGTGTGACGGTCTGACATCATCACGTCTCTTACCAACGTGATGTGATGACGTCACGCCGATTCAAACCCATTGAGGAGGGTGTTATAGTGGAGGTAACATTGTGGCCCGTAATCCCAACGTTTACTTATTGTTTTTGTTTTACTAATATTTATATTTTTTTTTACTATTTTGTATTTTTACAACTCTGCCGCTCTGCCAGCCGTCTGTTCTAGGCGCCCACCTAAATTTGCCTAATGGGCGCGGCAGCCCTGGGTTAAAGAAATCATAATAATAATTGAATGATACCCCGTTACATAAAAACATACATAGCGCTAATGATATATGAGCCAGACTAAATGATGTTTTATGAATTACTAGGGTCACCCTTTTTGTCCAGTACAGACCAATTTTCATAGCAGATTATACGGAAAGCTTAACTATAGGATTTGCTTACATTTTTTAATAGTCTATGATTTTGTTTATAATGATATCTCTTATACATTGTGCTTTGCAAAAATCTTTAGGCTGAATCAGTGAGCGAAGTCTCTCTCTTATACGTATGGTTGCTATGGTAATCAATAGTATTCATGCCCGCTGCCGGGGGTCTCTGTAACAACATGTAGAAAAGGTTGTCTACAAAATAAAGAATAATCTCTTCAGTGTAGTGTTTTAGAAAATCAGTCGCTCTGTGGGCATACAACTTCATCAAAGGATTGTAGGAACAGTTTTCTGCTAAGACTCTTTATGGCATACAGGGCGTTTTGCTTTGTAACATTTGAGCATACAAAATACATGCAGAAAGACAATATTTCTAAATAAGTATGTAGGTACTGTATCTATCTTAGAAGTAAGTGTTTAATATACAGTAAGACGAAAAGCAAACACACTCTACAAAGCTACAAAAAACGGCTTAATTACTTCATAGAAGAATATTTGCAAAATGAACAGAACATATCATCAATACATTGCTAAGAAATAAATAACGTTAGCCTCTTCACTCTACTTGTCTTCTTGGTCAGTTGGGCTTTCCACTACAGTTTTTTTTGCCAATTTCTCGCATGGAATATAGGATAATCAAACCCACAAATGTGATGCTCCAGATTTTCAACTAGCTCAAAAGAAGGTCAGTTTTATAGCTTCTCTAACGAGCAAACCCATTTTCATCTGTGCTAACATAATTGCACAAGGGGTTTCAAGGGCATTTTAATCATTCATTAGTCATTACAACACAATTAGCAAACACAATGTACCATTAGAACACTAGAGTGATGGCTGCTGGAAATTGGCCTCTATACACCATTGTAGATATTACATTAAATACCAGAGCCCAAACTTACTAAACTGTGGGAGAAAATGAAAGTTGTAAATAATCGCAATAGCAGTGTAAGCTGACTTTGTTTATGTCATACACTTACACCCTGTCAGGGGAAAATACTGAAAGACTTACACACAGACAGAATAGTTATGGGTCAACTCCTCACCTTCCTCTACTTCTTATGTGGAATATTGCGTTTCTGCAAAAATATGCACCTCTAGATAGGACATAACCTGTGTGCACACAAAACTCTAAATAAGGACTTTATATGCCCATTTACCAAGTGACAAAGATATTTCTACCCACTTCAGTGTTCAAATTGTCACTGATAGGGCTCTGTATGACACATAAAAAGCTTATTATTCGTTCTTAATTTTGTTCTTATAATCCCGTATTGCGGAGTCACATAGGCACAGAGGCAGGCTTTGCGCCCGACTCCATGCCATTCAGAGCATGCGCAGATCGGCGATTCTTCACGTCTCAGCCAGCCTGGCTGGCGGAGACGCATGGCTGCATCAGCCCCTTTAACACTATAATGTACACAATGGTATGTGAAGTACATGCAATGAATACACTTTCACTAAATCTAACGAGTGGGGTATAAAACTAAACACATCTAATCTTACTCAAAATATATAGAAATTGTCCTGGAAAAAATGTAAAGTTCAGTAAACAAATAAATAAATAAATGGCAAGAAAAAGAAAAATTTTCATAGAATAAAATCAATAGTTCTTAATCCTGATCTCTTAATCCTGAGTGAGAAACCATTTGTAACATAACATATTTTATTGCATAAATTACATAATTAATAAATATAAAACGTAAAAACATAATCCATGGAGCAGAGAGCAGGATATCTACCTAGAAGTATACAGATTCACAAGCCACAGTCTAGGCAATCCCAGGAGTCCAGATGAAACAGACCCAATCTCCTGTGGACTGTGGTGACTCCTCCAAGCTCTGTTCCTATGTGACACCAACAGATGCTTTTCAGGGCACGTTTCATCAGTATTTATATATATATATATTCTTGAATTGTAATGAGCACTTACTGTGCTTAGATCGTGATCAAGCAATAAGTTGCATTTGCAGTCACCACAATTGCTTTGCATGCTGGTTTAGTAATGAATTATTTATTAAGTCTCATGTCTTCTAGTAGGATATGGCAGCGGGCCAAATGGGTGATTAGGTTTGAAATGTGGTTGTAAGTATATGTCAGGTGATCAGGCATAACCAGATGGACTGTTCAGGGTTGCTGACAGAATTTCTGAGAGGTTTACACATTTTGGGCATTCCTTATGGCATCCTAGAGGTGTCTGCAAATCTGAACCTATCCTAACACACAGGAGGTGGGGCTTCAGGCATAATTTGCATCACCCTCTTGGGAGGAAGAAACCAAAAGTAAGCAACTCTGAGGACTATATTGACTAAGCAACCAATCACATTCGAGCGCACATTCGCCAGTATACAAAATGAAACTGAGAGCTTGAATATGATTGGTTGCTATGGGCAACATCTCCACTCTTCAATCTCCCTGCAATCTCATCTCCCTGCTTAGTAAATATAGGCCCAAGACTGTTTGAGAAAGTGATTGCAATAAGAGTCTAGGAGAAAGAGTCACAGAAGTCACAGAAATCAGACAGGGCTCGAAGTGGACCGGTTAATGCCGGCATGGTATACCGACACTTCTCCCACCAAGCCACGCCCCTTTTCTAAACACCACCCCCTCAGCACTAGAGGGGGGGAGACTTTAGTTAAAAAATTGCGGGTCCAGAGGGGGCGGTGCATATTTAAGGGGTAGGGCTTAGCGCCATACTGTCACCTTACAATCCCCACTTACGAGCCCTGGTTCAGACAGTAAAAGCTTACATTTTCCAGTATGTAAAATGAAACTGAGAGCCTGGATCCGATTGGTTGCTATGGGCAACATCCCCAATTTTCAATCTCCCTGCAATCTCCCTGCCTAGTAAATTTAGGCATATATATTAAGTTGGCAAAAAGAGCATTCAATATATTACATGATGAAATAATGCAGTTAAGAAAGCCTGTTCATGACACACAAAATATCCAATACAAGGTAAAACCACAAATAACACATAAGTTCTACATTTTCCACATGGCTTGGAGCACTCTATAAATAGAAGCATTGAGACAGATGGCCTATATGACTTAGTGCTCCTTCAGCCTCCACACATTTATAGTGATTTTAATTAATACAAAGATTGAAAATACGTGCTCATTGGTTATATATGCTGAGAGGATGCCAAGAAAAAATATCCAGGGAATCAAGAACAGCAAACAATGAATTCTTCCCAAAACTGTGACCAGTTACATTACAGTAGTTTACCATATGCATGTATGCACACATATATTCACTATGTAAAATATGTTCAGCTGCTGGAAAAAGGGAAACTTGGATACTTGGAAAATTATAATAAAAACGTTTAAACTATTCATCACTCAAGTAGCAAAAAACTCAAACAATATAGATTCATTATTATATAGAATGGCTGAAACATAGAAAACACCCGAGTGATTGGTAAAAATAGCAATATTTTGGGGGGGCGTGGTCTGGGGGGGGCGTGGTCTGGCGCCATTGGGAACGGACGCGTGTTGCCTCGGCTCCTGCGATCCCCGTTACACTCACCTTCCCCCGGCTGCTGGATCCCCAGGACTTCCGTCGGCTGGACGTCCTCAGCCTCTGGACTCGCCTCCGGATCCCTCCTGGTCCTGCTCCGGCTGCTGGC
>JABWIB010005694.1:0-13837 GCA_016617825.1 Platyplectrum ornatum
AAAGTTATTACCACATAAAGTGTAACATGTCAGATTTGTAAAATAGGGCTGTGTCATGAAGGACCAAATAGGCTGCGTCACGAAGGGGTTAATAACAATGCTATTGGTTGGAACAATCTACTAAATGCCAAAGTGCCACCTTTACAGGATTACAACTAATGAGCTCCAGCTAACTGCCATCACATATAAATGACTTTTTGGTGAATTAAGAGTTGCCCCATTTAGGTTAAACCTTAATTGGGGTTGTATGTTAAAAATTGTTGAACATCATTTCATGATTAAAATTGTTATTTTGTAGGAAATTGTGTGAGTGTAAATTAAGAAAATTGTTTAATTTTTTTTAAAAAGAAAAAGAAAGTAAAACATAAAAACAATAGACAAAACAAAAGCATAGATAGTAAATACAAAAAAAAACAAATGCCACTGGCTTGCAAGACCTTGAATTGAGATGAAGCGCAATATCACACATCACTCCACAATCAAAGTTATGGCATGCTGTGGTCTAATCTAAGGACACCTGAATTTACCCTGTCCCCTTTGTACCTAGGCTGAAATCTAACATTGACCATTGAAGGTCATGAAGATCTGTCATATTTTAAGCACAGAATAAGAAAATATTGCAGAATTAGGCATTATTTGGCTTTGGACGCAGTAAACAATGTTCTCCATAAATGAATTGATAGTTTTGTCATTTTGTATGTACATGGATTTCTGAAATGTCAATAATCTTTTGAAACTGAACCTAGTCAATGGAAATTCAACAGTCATGTCTCTGTGGAATTTGTAGCAATTGCTGTATTTACATGTCATATCAGAACAGACAATTCTTTTACCAGTGTTGGGTTTTTTCTGCTGTGCATTATTGTTTTGTCCTCATGCTATAATAAGATCTGATTCTCTTGTGATCTTCCATACACTCCCTCACATTTTGCCATTCATAATTGATCTAAGTGGCAATTTATTGTCAGCCTGAATGAGAAGTCACCTTCATTTTTCTTTGCTGAAGATAAAATTACACCTTTGTTTTTCTTATGTTAAATTAATTCACTGTCTTTGTGGAGAATTAAATGCTTGAATGACTCTGGAATCGCCTGTTCCATTGGCCGCACAAATGACATCAGATATGAGGATATGCTGGAGACATCTGCCTATCACTTATTTAGTTCATCCTATTTCTGGAAAACAACTTATTCTCTGAAATCCAAGGACCAGAGGAAAAGGTTTGAAAGAGATTAAGATAGATGTATTTTATTTCTCTGTCAGAATATTTACCACATTGAATAAATTTGTTTAAACAGGGGACTAACAGAATTTTATAATTAGTATTAGCTATTAGTATTAGCTAGTTTTCTGCCCTTATCGCTTCAAAATTAAGTGATTCATATTTAAAAACAGCTGGAGCGGAGACTATCACTTCGCTCCAAGCGGTAATACCTCGCCACCTAACCCACCGGATCTTGACCTGCCCTTCAAATGAGACCCAGTGTCGCCTATGGCTTGTCCACGACTAAACCAGTGTGGTTAGGGTAAAAATGTCCTGCGACTGTAAAGATTGTGTACAAAACCACGGTAGGTTGTGCTACTTTCCCGCCATCCATAGGAATAAAGAAACACTAAACACTAGACATGCCAAACCAAGTGGATATACAATCTAAATACCCTCAGGAAGTGTAAACCCAATTAAAAGAGAGGGAGGGTGGAGGAAGAGTGGGACTGTCAGTCTGTAGAGAACTTATAATACCTTCTGTTAAGGACCACCCTCCAAGCTCATTGACCCTCTTATTTCAAGACCACTACTGTTGCTTATTGTGAACCCTGTCTGAACCCCAACCAAGGGTTTAACATTCCTCTGGTTAATTTACCCCTTGGATATGTTTGTAATTTATCTACAATAAAAAAATTTAAGATTTTTCCTTAATAACCTTCTAGATAAGAAGATCTGAAGTGAGCACAGGGTTGTAATATTTTTAGGCTTAATAAGTTATATTTACCAAATGGTTAAAATTATATTAACAAGAAACTTATTAATAATACAAACTAATGAATTTATATTTCATTTTCTATGAATACTTAGAGCTTTTATTTTAGGTAAAAATGATAGCATCACTAATAAGCCAGCTAATTGATCTTGGTAATTTGAGAAACTTTAGAGAATTCCCTTTATACAGTCTGATCAATAGCAAAGCACAACATTGATCAGTAAACTCACTGTCAAGGCAATTAAATGCATCTAATTAATGTTTTTTTTGCATTTCTCAATATTTGCAACAATACAATTCACAGAGCAGTGTCTAGATGTGACCATTCCCATCCAAATGAGTAATTTATCAGAAGAAAATACAAGGAAATTATTATTCTATTAGAAAATGGATCTTTCAATAATTGCTTTACTTTACTATTAGCTGGAAATTGTTTATGACAAATGACAGTATAGACTTTTCAAGTTTGATTATTAATCCTAGAAAAACATTGACTATTGGATGTGTTTAATTTGATGAATATGAATTAGACGTTTGTTTGTGAAAACTTAATAGTGAATTATCGTTTGCCTTTTGTTTGGTTATTGTTTTGTCTCAAAATTACTTTAAAGAGGAATGTATAATAAAAAGCATTTAAGCTATGCTATTCGAATTGCGACATGTAGTATTTCCTGCCTCTAGGTAATCTTGGACTAAAGCTGGCCATTTTTTTACGGAAAAATCATTCAAGTGAAACAGCCCTACACATTACAATAACTGTTTAAAAAAACAATTTTTTTGAAAGTGGGTAATAATGACATTAATAGGCCAGGATTATTGGAAGTGCCCACAAACTGAACGATTTTTCATCAATCAAATGATTTTAGATTGTGAAGATAAAAAAAAAATTGCTTGAAACCTTTTTTGGAACGATTTTCGAAAAAATCATACCCATACACTTGAATGATTTATCGGTCGATTTTGAAAATCGTTCGATAATTGCATAATGTATGACCAGCTTTATGTTTACCTTAGGACAGTTACCTGACTTGCTTTTTATTGATTTATTTTCACCAACTAACCTGCAAATAGTAAGGACTGCGTCTCAATGAGGTTTGGTCTATTAATGATTAGGTTCTGATTATTTCACCTGCCACACATGCTCTGGTATCCTGCTACCTTCCTCTATGTGCTTCTATATTCAAGTTGACCTTTGTCTATTAGCTTACTTTCCTGTTTGTATTTGTGTACTCCAGTATTTCATGCATTCACTTTTGTGTGTTAATGTTATTCACATTTTGTACTCTATCTAATATTTTCAGTTAATCCTGCCTTGTGTATTTCAGTCTTGTCATTCTGTTTGCATTGGAATTCTACAGTGTTGTTTAAAGTCTTCCGTGCATCTTGTATTGTTCTGTTTATGTCTTTTTTAAAAACTCAATTGTAAAGATAATCTTCTACCCAATTTGAACAGCAATACTTTTATTGCCATGGTTACAATTTACATTTAGCTACAAATTAAACCTATTTAAAACAGTAGTTACAATCACTTCTTCATTTGAATTTTGCATTCTAAATTGTAAGTTTGTTTTTTGCTTTTTATATAATTAAAAATAAACTTACTAGGAAGAAAAGGAAGGAAAGGAATGAAAAGTCCTTCTATTATTCCTAATTGCATGCTATTATTAAAAGGTGGTGTATATTGCAATTGAAGCTAAATACAACCAGGCTCTTCAAATATAGAAAGTAATGAATGTGAAATAAATTGACAAGGATGTAACAATTGGTCAGGATAGAATATGTCAACCATATTATGTAAATTCCTTAACAAACAAAAGTCGGCTAATGAAGCTGGAAATCAAAAACAACTTTTTACCTTTGTGGCGTAGAATAACTTATTCTCCTGATATTACGATGAATAATTATCAACTATTTTTTTTTTTTTTCATTTTATTTTATCAAGGCATATAAGAGGCTTCACATGCAAGGTCCACCCTTGAACCTTATATCACTCCAATACACAGCAGCTCTGGATCAACTCTCATGTATTTCCATTACACTTATTTTCATGGTAATGAATGTGAGAGGTCTGCATCGTAACACGCTGTATGTGCCAAGTGTCTCTGTTATGTGGCACATTACTTGGCACAGGCAATGTTTAAAACTAAATAAAGAACTAATAAATAAAAATGGAAAACACTTTTAATTTCAATGTGTGTAATTGCCTAGAAGCCCCTTCAATACTACAAGAACTAAAACATGATATTTCTTTACCAACATTTAAATTCCATTTCATGCCTGGAATGTAGAATAAATAATGCATTTAATTCAGAAGATATTTCTCAAGTGATTGCCTTCCCTGTCTATCACATAAAGACAGCGCTGGGGCCTCAGTGCAATCTGACTGTTGAACCATTCACTAGTAGAGGGGTTAAATGAGAAATCTGAGTACATTAACACCCAGAACCAGGTGATTATCTTCCAACCGAGAGTATATACCTTCAGTGTGAAGTGATTTCATTTGTCTGTAACAAGCATATCCTTCTAAAGAATTGGAAAGACATCAGACTGAGAGATCAACTGAATCACAATATCACATTTACCGAAAATATGGCAGAATTGTCGTTTCAGCATTCTTAGAAAATGCAATTAAAATGTAATACTTTCATATATATACTCACACTTCCATTTTATTCAAATCTCCAACAAATAAGTGCTTATTTTTTGACTCATATTGTGAAACATAAGTTCTCTATTGTTATTTTTCCAGTATTCATTTGAAGTATTCATATCATGGTACAAAAAATACATTTGATAAATACAAACAGTCGTCAGCTAAATATTGTGCATTTGCATTCGGAACAAGTATATATATATATATATATATATATATATATATATATATATATATATATTATAAATCAGTAACTATGCCGAAATATCCTTAATGAATATTGTTATTTCCTGGTATTCAATAAACGACAAACTCAGCAAGACAGTGCCGGTGACGGAGGCAGCATCACCCAACGGAGGTAAGTGTTAATAAGCGGGGATGGGATGGAGCACAGAAGAAGAGAGTTGACTACAGGGAGGGGATTGCATGTAAAATGGGAGGGATGGTATTAGGAAACAGTAAGAAGTAATGGAGTGTACAAGAGGATGGTTTTTGGCTATGGGGTGGGGGGATAAATCAAAGAAGAGGGGGTATATTTACTAAGCCACGAGTTTGCAGTGAGATTGGGAAGTGGAGATGTTGCCCATGGCTACCAATCAGATTCAAGCTTTCAGTTTCATTTTACACACTGGAGAATGTGAACTCGAATCTGATTGGTTGCCATGGGCAACATCTCCACTTTCCAATCTCACTGCAAACTCGAGGCTTAGTAAATATACCCCTCGGAGTGTTAGGATTATGCTGTTGAAAGGGGATGAATCAGAGAAGGGGAAGATTAGAGTTAAGTTGCAGTGAGGGGATGTATCATAGAAGGAGAGGGTTAGAATTAGTCCTGAAGGAGAAGAGGGTTAGGGTTAGGGTATTAGACATAGATAAGGGTTGTGCTAAATGCACCCTTTACCCACTTGCTCCTGCCTCCTCTATACTGCATTTATAAACTCCCACTATGACCACTGCCAGAGACTTTAAAATGTGTAGCTCTTGACAGACAAAGGGTTCCTACTGCAGTACTTTCTAAATCATGTTGCCATAAAATAGCTATCGGTGACCTCAGGCTTGGAGTAATGTATAGAAAATCCTTATCTGTGTAAGCTGTCACCTGTTAAATTAGGGTTTTGTTCTCTCTATAATAAATAAACTTCTGAGAGATCTAATTCAAGAGGACTTTCATCTGATGCAGAAATCTAATTTCCATTCTTACTTCACCCTTCCAATTAATGTACACAATGCATCTAATAATATGTGCTATAAAAAAATAATATCGAAGAAAAAAGAAACATATTTCCGTCTGTAACCCTCCATTTAGCCCTTCCAGCTATGGAAATTGTATGTAAAACTCTGCTTTGATTTCCTTTTCTGAAAGATTAAAGACAGCTCACAGTTCACACAATGAATTCCTCTCTGTGCTCTTTGTCAGTCTGCTCAGCTACAGTTAAACCAATTTCTACCTCACAAAAGAAGAGATATTAAAAAAAAATGACATCCGCGTCAAGTTTTCATTACACTTCTACTTGACTTTCACCTTCTGAAAGAAAAGAGCATTTCAAATCGCAATTCTTCTGGGGCCATAAAACTTTACAAAGAGAGTAGAAGGAACATGGACTTCCCATAAGGACATATGTACTAAAGGAAAACACAAAGGACAGCAGAACCTTAAAACTGAAAGCACGACAGTGTGGTAAACGCTATCATGCATGCTATGGGTGTTGTCGTTTAATGAGCAACATCTAGATTAATATGTAAAAGTTGTATACTCTACAATAAACTATAAATGATTATTAGGAGCAGATAAGGAAAACATTTATGCCATGACCTGCATTGGGTAGGTGCATATTTTAAGTACATAGACACAGGTTATGTCTTCTAGGTTACAATTTGGCTGTCCATACATATGCAGCCCTAGGCATAGGCTGTATAGGTGACCCTTACCTATACAGTCCTTACACAACATGGCAGGACCGTATATATACGGTCCTGCCTGTCAAAATGACAGTGCTGCCGGGATATTGCAGTCACCGGGGCTTTGCTGGTTCCTTTGTCGGGACCCTTTTTGCTGTTTGGTCTCTGGAATCCTCTCTCAGATCCCACATTCCCGTCCAGGTCTGAATAGTTGCTGTCTCTTTTACCACTCGAGGACGCGGTTTTCATCCTGCCTCCAGACCACGTCGCTCCGGTCTTAAAGCATTGATATCTATAGGCTCTGCAGTGACTAAAGTGACCAAACTGGCCTTTATGCTATGGGATGATGATGATTGCAGCTCCTGTATCTCCAGGTAACCAGTCCTTATAAAGCCATTGCAGTCATGCTTGTATTATCACATACTGTATCACAGATTGTATTATCACATATTATCACAAAGTGACCAAAGTTACCTTTTATTATATGTCATAGATGAAAAGCCTCTGATCCCCTTCAGTTGTCACGTGTTCAGTCCTAAAATTATATAGCCTTTCAATCTGGTCTTTTCAATACACTGTCAAAGGTTTTGGGTTTTGTCTTACTTGTGTGGGAGACAAACAGCACTCAGACATTTGGCAATGAATCAGTATGTAATTTAAAAATGAAAAAAGCATTTTAATGCGCACCAGTTTAAATCCAACACGTTATTTTCAAATATTGAATATTTATTCACAAGATAAGTTTCATCATCAGTGGTAAGAAGGTTGCACCCACTTAAACTCCCCTGTCACTTCTTTTTCATGCAGAATTCTCAACACTTACGTGTCAAAGAATCCTGCCTTAATTCCTCTGCATAGATCTGCGTTCATGCAAAAGCAGAACCATGCAGACCGCCGATCTATCGACCCAATCTCCATACCTTCACTTGTAGGGATTTGGTATGGATATTTTCTGGAGCATCGCACCTATAGATCTCCTAGCTATTATTAGAGTTCCGTAGCATTATATCTACTCCAAGCAAGCACAGTTGTGACAGCTAATTTATGTAAGTGACTTGCATAAGTAGCCCAATGTATGTTCATCTGAATCCAGGGTATTGTTTTAAACCTAATAGTTGCAGTTGTGACAGGCAGTACATTGTATGTCAAATATTTATTATATACTTTATATTAAATATTTTAATAGCAGATGACAATACATTTTACTTAAAATGCAGGCTTTAAGATTAATAATGAGCAGTTACAAAATCGAAAAAAAAAAAAAACAGTTTAAAGGCTCAATGTATTTTGTATGTCTGATATTTAATAAATCAATTTTTCTGCACGTTTAACCCAAACAATGAATGCCCTTGTGTACGATCTCTGCATTACTGAAGACATAAATATGAAGAAATGCTCCTTAAATTAGACTGAAAAACAGTTCTTGGTTTAAGCCCCTTTGATTGCTGCAGTTAAACAAGGCAGTCGCTAAGGAAGCAGTGTCCTCTGCTTAGTATTCATTACTGCTCACACACAGCCAGTGTGCATTCAAGGGATAATAAATGATTTTCCTTGCCGAAGGTTGTTTATCATGGAAAACAAGCTTGCTGGTGATGCAAATAGAAAAAAAGAGTTTTATTTTTTCTTTTTCCACCTCCCTTTGGTGAAAAAAAAAAAAGATCTTTCCCTCGACTCCCCAAAACACCACTTTCTTACATGCCCAACTCTCATAAATTATTCCAAAGTCAAAAACACTTAGCAAGAAAATGAATATTTTTGATTAGGGCCTAAGTATTCATTTCAGCATAAATGCAGTTTGTATTCAGTCTGAGTGGGAGCTCTGTGAACAGATCTGCTTTTATCTGCTTTGTTCTAGCATAATAATGTCTGTTTTAGCTATGTATGCAACTTCATTATTTACATGAAACTGCATTTTTGGTTGACAGTAAAAACCGCATCAAACACATATTCAAAGACTTCCTGAACACTGTGAATACATCAGAAAATGGGTTCACTGTATGTACTCATTTATTTGTCACTTATTACCCAGAATTCCTGCATATGATGAAAAAAATAGCATTTCTGTTTCTGGAAAGATAGCAGTAGTTTTAGGAATCTTGCATTGAAGATGAGCTAAGTATAGACAAGGAGACAGGCAAGTGCCAGAGAAACATATGTCCCACTTCCTCCCGCACATATGCAATGCAGTCTTTGGCCCGTGCAGAGCAGCGAATGTGGCTTTACTGCGCAGGTGCAGAAGAATCTTCCAAGAATCTTTATTTTAATGCCTTGTCAAACATGGTTTATTCTACAGCTGCCCAGTCTGTTGAAACATGGTCTGTTCTACAGCAGCCCAGTCTGTTCAAACATGGTCGATTTCTTTGACTTTGGGTATAATGTGAATTAAAGTGAACCCAAGTCCCCATAGGGCTGCAGGTGCATAAACAGCAGGCAGGCACTCTCGGACAGGCACCTGGCAACCAGGGGGTTAATATTCTTGTGGTGTGGGGAGTTAAGTCACAGGCTGTTTAGCATTGGTTTCAGTAGTCAGGTGGGTGGGAGGAGGCTTATATAATCACCCTCTCCTCTGTACAATCCCTCTTCTCCCTTCCGAATTCACCCTCCCTCCCCATTTGTTGTGTGTTTTGTCTTAATAATTTTTTCTTTCAGACGGAGCATGGTGGACGGTAGCAGTGGGGGGTCAGCAGAGGTGTTATATTTGCACCAGCGGTTGTTTGTGAGGAGTAAAGTGGCCCGGTCTGAGAGCAGCACAACCCGGAGGGCAATGAGATCAAACCGTAACGGTCGGATCACGTAGGTGACCACCTTCCCAGTGCCGGGGTGGTAAATTTATGATGGGTCGAGGTAAAGGAACAGGGCTGACCTCCCGGTAAGTGGACTGCTGAACCCCCCCATTCTGCTAGTGGGTCACCTAATTTCAGTTGGAGCAATTATTCATTCTATGGTTAGGTTAATCCTCCAATTAATAATTCGGCCCAATCCAATTTCAATAAATACTATGTTTCCTTTATTAATCCCAGCTATGGTTGTCCGTGTATTTATTTTAGATAAGTTAAGTTAAGGCCTGGTTGAGTGGTGCATGGATCGGAGTGCAGTGCCGTTTCCTGTCTATTATTTATATGTTTGAAAATAGGTAATAGCCACCGTATTTTAATACATTTATTTTTATTTTTTGGCCACTATGAGGGAATAATCTGAATCTTTTTGGCTGCTGCTCCAAGTACAGAGAACTGCACCTGCCTCAAGCACAGATGTCTGCACCTGCTAAAAGCACAGATGATCGTTCCTGCTCCAAGCACAAAGAACCGACTACATCTGCTCCAACTACAGAGACTCTTCAAAGTACAGAGACCTGTTCCAAGCATAATGGAATTCTCCAAGCATAAATGCTGCACTTGCACAAAACACATATGACTTCACCTGCTCCAAGCACAGGGGACTGCTTCTTTCCCAAACTCTGAGAACATAGAAACATAGAAAGTGACGGCAGATAAGAGCCACATGGCCCATCCAGTCTGCCCCATTGTGTATTTAAAACTATACCAACCCAAATTTAACCGCTATTTTGTTTGAGACTCAGAATACCCTTATATTTATCCCAAGCATGCTTAAACTGTTCTGTAGTATTAGCCTTCACCACTTCTGATGGGAGGCTATTCCACTTATCCACTACCCTTTCAGTAAAATAATTCTTTTGCACATTTCCCCTGAACCTACCACCCAGAACTGCACTGACCTCAAGCACAGAGGACTGCTTCTGTCCCAAACTGAAAGACCTGCACTGACCTCAAGCATAGAGGACTTCTTGTGTCCCAAACTCAGAGACCTGCACTGACCTCAAGCATAGAGGATTGCTTCTGCTCAGAGAAACTGCTTGAACTTCAAGCATAGGTCTGCAGTCACAATGAACTACTCCTGCTCCAAGCAAAGATTACTTCCATTTTCTTTCCATTATTCCCATCCTGTACTCATGCATGTACAGGATGGGACCCAGCATGAGTACATTTCAGTCTCCAATTGCTTTTGGGCATGTCAACTTCAACCTGTCTGTCTCCCATGGGTATTTCTTCAATTGTTTGATCTGTGCATCTGTTGCATGTACCATAGCTAAATTGTTTCTCTAAGCATTTTAAATAAGACAGCTCCCAAAGGCAGTGTCTTCTACCTGGCAGACGCAATGACATGTTTACTGTAAGACAGCAAAAGATTTGGAAACATTGTTTTTTGTAAAAGAGGAATCAGTATGCAATGAGGAACACTGGTGTCCATTCAATGAAGTATTTTTATTTATAAGCAAATAAAAATATATTGATTAGCACTGCATAAAGTCAATGTTTTATTTAAAGATTAAAGCAATTTTTTATGTGTCTGGCTGGTTAAATATTCTTTTTCCAGAATAGGGAATGATAGGGATGTCCCGCGGCCTGGACCGTGTTGGGAGGTATGAAAAATGGTTGTCTCCATGGAAGCAAAATTCTTATAGATACATAGAATTTGATGGCAACTAACTTGCCGATTCAATCTACCCACCACCCTTTCCAACTCTAAAACTCTGGAAATATGTTGCAGCAGTGTTGTACAGACAGGGACACTTTTCCTAGCCATTGATAAAAGCAGTGACAATTGTCTGAAGCCAGGGTGTGTAGGAAAAGGTTCAAAAACAACAACTGTATGAGTCTAGTGGGTTTTAATAGCACCATCATCCTTAGGGTTGATAGGGTGACATGAATTTTTGTCCTTTAGAAGGTAACAGTGGTAGGATACCTCCTGCTGTGAACTGTAGCAAGTGTTATCACATAGCAGGAGTAGTGCCTTCTTGTGTCCCATGCCCCACAATTTCGGGTGGTGACCCTGGATGCTGATGCCACCCCCATGGAGTTCAGTGATATTCAGGCCATTTGTCTCATGCCTCTGCTAATGATGACTTTATAATCCCCAAAGAAAACATGAGCCTGGGAACTATGTTTTCTTTAGATTAAATAAAGTGCATTGTTTTCTTTTACTCCTGATTGCCTTACTGTGATAAGTAAATGGATAATTTGATTGGATAGCAGATTTCATCTAAAGAATGTTATAGAACAACCAATTACACAAAAATTAGCTTGTAAAAATGCAGTAACTATCACACACATTTATAACTCAGGAAAAAGCTTTTGCCTAATGATGTAGTTAACTGCTATTAAGATTATTTATGATCACTAAGAAAGAAAAGAGCTGAGATCTGATGTAGAAAAAAATGAAATTTCCATTGATTGCTTGTTTTATGGCTAGACATGATTTAATGATACGAACACAATCAAAATGCTTGGAATATGCTATTCATATTATGCTGGGAGTTAGCGAGTAATCACCTTGTAAAATAACTCTGCTACCTTCATGTTTCTCTTTCATATCTTACAATAATTATTGGGGAAGTAAAATATAAGAGATGCAGAAAGTGGAGAATTGGTGCCATTGAATATAAGTAAATTAACCCTCAAGCAATGAGCAACTTGCTGCTCTAAATTATATCCCATGTTGCCATAAAGAAACACAGTCTTTCAGATGGCAATTATAGTGACCTTTAACGAACTATAATCCAGTGAATTGTCTCCATCCAGACGTGAGCATACACCAGTTGATGTGATGTCTCTCTGTGGGGCGAAGAGTATGCAGTCACAGATGATTCAAAACACAGTGCAACTTAAGCATTTGCGACTGGCGATCTGAGGGGCTTCAAAACGGTCAAGGTCTGCATGGCTGGTTCTGCCACATGTAGAATTCAGGAAATGTGTTGAAGGACTGCACTAATGCTTTGCAGCCAGTAGGTTGTCTTGCCATTAACAATGGTTATGTTCTGGATTGATATGCCACCTAGCTGTTACTGTTGGAACTGCAACTTTTCAGAGTATAGCCAGAAAAGCATAGCCAGAAAAAATATTAGCATGCTTTCAAAATAAATCCAGCTCCATGGTGGTATTTTATAAGCGTGGTATTACAACTATACCTCAAACCATTTTCACCAGCTNCAGGTCATGTCTAAATCCAGGGACCTGGCTCTCCATTACCTTTCACACCATTTCATGTTAAATTGCTGCCAAAGTATTGTGCATGTGTCAAATACTTTCTGCCTACAATAAGTGTGGAGTGGTGCTTACCCACCACAGATGCCAGAGAAGTGGGCCACAGCTGCTTCTTTGGAGGACCATGGGGAGTCTGCAAAGATGTAAGGCAGTTTCCCACAGGCCACGACTGCAGGCCAAGACATGACCAATCAGAAGGAGACACAGCAAGCCAATAAGATTGATGTGCCATTAGCCCCACCGCGGGTGCAGAGGTCAATGTGAGTCAAGAAAAAAATCTGAAATAGCACTGGAGGCAGGAAGATGCCAGAAGAAGACACAGAGGAACGCAAGTGGCGTGTCAAGCTAGAAGAGTGGCGGCTTGGAGAAGATCAGGAGGGAAAGATCAGCATGACTGGTGGAGAGGTTGACTTTGGAGCAGCAGTGTCATCAACAAGAAACCCGCCAGTGGAGACACCGTGGGAAGTGCCTTCTAGGCAGCTTGGTGCACAGGGCTCTGCAAAAGAGCTCTGGGGGCCCTTGGGTGACTTGTGCAAAAGAAGCCAGTAGGAAACCACCACCTGTGGTCAGGAGACCCCTGGTGAAGATGAGAAGACTTGTGCCCTGGATCAGGAAACCCCGGGAGAAGACACCGAAGGGTAAGGGAAGAAGGAGGTAGGTTGCAAGGAGTGGACATTACCTTTAAGAGCCGCTCATATGCCAGGTGGTATGGGATGTTGCACATCCCATACCCACAGACCAGAGCCTTCCCTAAATGTGTACCCCGGTTGTTGCCCATGGATGACAAAATGAATAACTGTATTACTCTGCAGCTCTACTCCTGTGGTGAGATAGAACTGGGAACTACTGCCCTAACAAGATTAACCCCTCTATTTATAAAGAAAGAAAAAACGAAGCGTACCAGGCTCGCTTCACCTCTCTGCGAGCCTGGCAGCATTGTTAATACTATTTAAAAAAAAAAAAAAAACGTACCTGGATGCGAGGCGATGCGGTGTCCTCGTCGAGTCTTCGGCTCCACTTCGTGCCCGGCGCATGCGCAGTAGCTGCATTGTGGAACTTAGAAATTTTTCTAAGTTCCATAATTCACTTCTGCGCATGCGCCGGGACCGGAGGCTGAAGACACCGATCAGGTAAGTTTATTTTTTGGCTTATTTTACAATTTTTTTTTATACTTTTTACAGGAAAGTGGTGTTCCTGGATCATATGAACCAGGAACACCACTGGTAATTTTTTAAACTTTTTTT